>PVKE010049570.1:0-11228 GCA_004027555.1 Craseonycteris thonglongyai | reverse complement strand
TGGGAATCACAGAGAACTTGCTAAAGCAGCGGCTCGACAGCCTCACACGGACTCCACCTCCCCGACTCCCTTCCTGTGCCCCACGGCAGTCCTTCTCTTTCTTCTCTTCCCCTTACCGAAACCTGCTGTGCACGCCTGTCCCTCTCGCTGGATGGAGCCTTAGCAACACCCACCTAGGGCTTTCTGGTGTAGTTCCAGGCAGCAGCCAGCAGGTGGCGGTGCTCCACTTGCGCAGTCCAGGGTCGGGCGGGAACAAGGAGCATTTCGTCCAGCTTCCTGTAAATGAATAAACCACGAGGATGAGACAGATAGGTGTTCAAAAGTCACACGGCGTGCAAGCTCTTGAACAAATAAGAGCCTCTGGACTGATGATGTGCTTGTGATTTCTACATGCGCCACAACAGTGGTTCGCAGACACCGCCAGAGAGCAGGGCCCGCATCTCCCTGATCCACCTGGGTCTTTCCAGAACACCAGCACTACCGGGAGACAGACAGTCAGTGCCATCTTGAAGCTATAGGCTCACTGCGGGTGGAGCAGGCTTAGGAGGGCCAAACAGCTGGAGTTGAACGCTGGCTCTTCAGATCAGGAGCGCAGTGACTTTGGCCAGGTCCCTCACACTCTCTGAGCTTCGCTTCCTTCCTCTGCAAAATGACTCGGAGGTTCTGTGGGGAATCGTGGAAATAAGGCCTCTGGGAGGACATCTAAGTCCAAGAGCCGGGCCCCCTTCCTACTCTGTCTGCTCTCTCCTCTGCCTCCACCCATGCCTCTCTGTGCTTTCCCATCACCGGTGTCTTCCAACCAGCACGGGGTCAAGCTCGGCTTCTCAGGCCACAGAGGGTTTAAAACTGCAAAGTCAGGGGAAGCCGGGATGGCTCAGTGGGTTAAGTGCTCACTTTGCAGCGCCGGAGACCCGGCCCGTGCGGAACCATATGCTGAACTGGGAGCTCCCCCAGTTCAGTTCTCTCTGTCTCTGTCTCTGTCTCTCTCTGTCAAAAATAAATAAATATATAAATATATATTTAAAACTGCAAAGTCAGCCGCCTCTTCCCCTTCCCCCCGGAACCCTCATAGAACTCCAGACTACTATAACTCGCCTGGGCCTCCTGAGGTCTTTATGTCCCCACTGCTCACTTAAAATGCACCCGTCCTGGCATCCCTTTCTCTTAAGAATACCTCCAGCTTTCCAACTCACAAGGGTGTAGCCGTTTCTCCCAACCACTAGAGTTCTCGGTCATGAATGTGAGTTGATCGGCACTCTAAGTGTGTGGATCAATCTCCGGTGACTTTGCCTCAGTTCCGAACTCTTGCAACAGTGAGTCTGTTGCCTTGCGATGCTGAGGGCCAGCCCTTAGGCAGGGTAACCAAGCAGGTCCCATCATCCGCCTAACTGCCGATGGCACTCTCGAGTGCCCCAACTCCAAACATTCCAAGTGGAACTTGCCTCTTGTAGACACTGAAAGTACCCGTGCCCTTCTTTTCTCCGTCTTGAGCGGTGTCACCACCATCTCCCTCCCCCAAAGTCAGGAGTCATCGCAGAGTCTGCCGCGTCCTTCTCCCCAACATAGCCAGTTAGTGAGACTCCACTTCCTGTGGTTGCTGGAACCCACCCCCCTTGCCATCCCCAGCAGCCTTGCCTTGGTTGAAGTACAAGTTGTTCCCCCTCGACTCTCTACAAGTTTCCTGTCCCTGCGCAGCTGTTCCCAGGTTTTCAGGCCAAGCCCCTGCCAATGCCAAATTCATCCTCCCCATTGGGAAAATGCAATTTATGGGACACAGAGATGTGGCCAAGACACTCTCCTCCTAAGCATCTTTCAACACATCGCAAAGCCTGGGATCGGGCCCCATGTGCAGGGCCTCTGACCCGTCCTCGCGGAATCCCATTTCCAAAGCACAGCGTATACTGCGAGCCAGGCTTGCTTTCCTGCTCTCCCGAGAATCACAGGCTCCATAAAGTAGTGCATGCTCAGGAGGGTCTGGACGTGCAGTGGCTCTCCAAGGCAGATTGCATTTCACAGACGCCACGGAAATGTTCAGGCGCATGTGAGCGGGAAAATCACGCAGAGAAATGGCACTCCCATCATCCACCCACATGGAATGTCAAACCCCTTGTCAGTCCGTTTTATCTCTGCCCCTCCCCCTTCCTACTACCACAGGATTCTTCTTCAATCCATTCCCTGCCTCCTATATGAGCACGCATAGGAAACTGCTTTCCAAAGGAGGCCCAGAGAGCCTTACGGCTAGCTCTATGTGCACACTTTTCAGATCTGCTGTATCCTTTCCACTTACTGGCTTGTGAAATACTTCAGACACCCCCGAAGCCAGGGCTGAGCTGCTAGGGTGGCTGACAGGGGGATCGTTTTTTGGAGTTTCCCCTTGTGTGAAAGGTACCCAGCCCTCGAGGAGATTAAACCTTTGCAAGTGACTCCGGCTGTGATGGAAGCAAGGGTACCCACCTACCAAGCAGCCTGATGCCCAGCGTGAGGGTGCTGGAAGCCGGTGCTCTCTTCGCCTTTTCACGGCCTCCTTCTGATCCATATCTGATCCATGGAGACTGGGTGCCCTCCCAAGAGGTACCAGGCCTCCCACACTGCCCTCCCCAGCTGGTGATTCTTTTTTTTTTTTTTTTTAAGATTTATTTTTATTGTTCTTTGACAGCGAGAGAGACAGACAGAGAGCCCGAGAGAAGGGGGAGGGCCCAGAGCAGTCTCCATAGTTGACAGCATTAGTTTTCCATATACCGTAGTTTCACTCCACAGGTGGGTGTGGGGCTGCGCAGGGCAGGACCTGGGCCGGGAGCCTCCCGCATAGGCCCCGGCAAGAGCTGAACTGGGAGCGCACCCCAGCTCAGCATATGGGTCCACAAGGGCCGGAGCCGGGATTCGACCCTCGGTCTCCGGGGCTGCAAAGCGAGCACTTAACCCGCTGAGCCATCCCAGCTTCCCGCAACTGGTGATTCTTGAGGCTTACGCCCTTGTGAGAAAAAAGAAAGGGGATAGGTAGATTAAAAGCGCCAGACTGAAACTGATTTAGTTTCTCTAAAGCAGCCATTTAAGGTCTTTGGAGTGACACCAAGGGAATATACAGTAAGTAAAGACATATTTATGTATTTTTTTAGAGATTTATTTTATTGTGTTGGACAGAGAGACAGAGACACAGGGACTCAGAGAGAAGGGGGAGGGCCCAGAGCAGTCCCCACAGTTGTAGGTCACCAGTTTTTGACAGGGTTTCATTCCACACAGGTGTGTGTGGGGGGGGTGGGGGGAGAGAGGAGCAGGGCAGGAACCGGCCGCGGGAGCCTCTCCCGCATGGGAGACACACCCCCTCGAGACAGGTGCCAATCGGGGGGCTCCCACATGGGAAGCTTGCTTGACCTGGCAACAACCAAACTGGAGGTCACAACCCAGTTCAGCATAAGGGTCCACGTGGGCCGGGGCCAGGATTCCAGCCGGGGACCAGGGGGGCTGCCAAGCGAGCGCTCAACCTGCTGAGCCACCCCCGCATCCCCAAGAAACCTTTACTGAACAAAGCCTACTGAAACATCAGCGCTTGATCGATTGGATCTGATTTGCCTTTGGGAGGGCTGTGACTTTGGGTTTCTCTATCTTTGGGTTGTTCTCCTGGTTGGCAATGTTGTGCGTTTGTGCTCACACAACAAATCTTGGAATTGTATACAAGGAAAGAAGATGTCAAAGCGGATACGTCCTGTGTTTGTAGCCTACAAGGTCACAGGCTCATTGGTCTATCCGACAGGCACCTCTTTTCTGAGGCCTTTCCGCTGCACACACACCCTTCTCTTGGTTGTGTGGCTGAGTGCACTGGCCAGAGCTACTTGGTTTGACACTTGTCACCTTACCTGAGTCGAGTGAATCAGTCCTTGCTCTATTAATTTTTGAGTATTGAACTAGACGCTGGGACTGATTGAATTAGCTAAAGAAATGGCTTTGAAGAGACTTAGCAGGAAAACGCTAAGTCTCTTCAAAGCCATTTCTTTGGCTAATTTTACTTAGAAGGCCTACTGTTGATTTCTCCTGAGCTACCCTGTTCCTGTCCCTGTGACACATGTCTGTTGCTCTGGTTCCTTGGATTTCATAAAATACTGTTCTTCTAATCACATGTGTTTGTTGGAGATGCTCTCACTTGTAGAGTTTTGTTATTTGCAATCTATACAAGTGTGATCAAGGAAGCTGGTGGTTCTGCCATCAGGTATTGTGCCAGAGTGGAGGTCTGAGCTCTGTCATCGGAGGCACTGATGTCAGGGGGTTGGTGGCAGGGTGAGTGGTTTTAAGGCCGGGCTTGAAGTTCTCCCCTTGTGAAGGCAAGAAAGATAGTAGGTGGCCTCACACCTTATGTGAAGCGATCCTTTTGACCACCACAGGACAACCACCAATCCATACCTGGCTATTATGGAGGTGCTGGGGCATCTTCTGTTCCTGCTAGAGCAAGGCAGCAGTAAGGTAACCAGTATGGTTCTGCAGAACGTCATTCCCGACGTCACGACGACCAAAACTGAAAGCAGTGAGCATGCAGCCAATTCCTGGTCAGGCCTGCATTAGATTCCGCATCTCTTAAGTCTGCGGTGTTTCTCATTGTGCCACCTTGCCTGGTCTTATAAAGTCTTAATAAGGGCAGGATCCAGAGAGGCAGGTCAATGGAAGATTATTTGTTGCCTTGCCCCTTACACATAACACTACAGTAGTGCCTCCCCACTTATCCGCAGGGGGCTGCATTCCCCGACCCCCCAGTGGATGCCTGAAACCAAGGATAGTACCGAACCGCATATATACTGTTTCTTCCTATACATACACACCCTTTTTAAAAAAGGGTTTCTTTTACTGTTTGAGAGAAGGAGAGAGAGAGAGAGAGAGAGAGAGAGAGAGAGAGAGAGAGAGAGAGAGAGAGAGAGAGAGAAGGGGGGAGGGCCCAGAGCAATGTCCATCATTGTACATCATGAGTTGTGCCATAGTTTCATTCCACACAGGTGGATGTGGGCCACGAGGGGTGGGAACCGAACTGGGGGCCTCTCCCGTGGGAGGCAAGGAACTTCTCTGTCATCTCGGTGGTTACAGTTGTGCCGCAGTTCAGCACATTGGTTTGCACGGGCCGGAACCAGGGCTGGTACCAGGGCCGGGACCAGGGCCGGAACCAGGGCTGGTACCAGGGCCGGGACCAGGGCCGGAACCAGGGCCGGGACCAGGGCCGGGATTTGAGCCCCAGGCCCTGCGGTTGCAAGGCAAGAGCTCAACCTGCTGAGCTCTCCCAGCATCCCCAGACAGAAACCTTATAACTTCTCTTCGGCGTGTCAGAATTGCCAACATTTGCGCTTTGGGACCATTATTAAATAAAATAAGTACTACTTGAACACAAGAACTGTGATGCTGTGACAGCTGATCTGATAACTGAGGTGGCTACTAAGTTACTAATGCTGGGGATGGGGGAGGGGTAACATGTACAGTGTGGGGGGTGGGGCGGGGAGTAGGCTGGATGAGGGGTGGAGTGGGACGGCGCATAATTTAAACCTTATGAATTGTTTCTAGAAGTTTCCATTTAACATCTTTGTACTATAGTTGGCCACGGGTAACCGAAATGGCAGCAAATGAAGCCGTGGATGAGGGGGAACTACTGTACTTTTCCACTACTTGTATAAAATTTCCAATGAACTAAAATCGTATGCTCTCGTCACCTGAAACTAATGTAATATTGAACGCCAACTCTAATTGAAAAAAAAAAAAAAAAAGAATGTAAAAAATTGCATGCCCTCTGTACGGCTTAGCATGGTTTAAACATTCATGAAATTGCCTTATCATTGTGGTCATTAAAATCTTCTCCCACAAGGAACGAGAAAAGACTGTGAGAGTCTATCCTGCCTAAGGTGTGCCACGCTGGGTAGTTGGGCGTGGGTATCTCTCTCCCATGATTTCATAAAGATCTTGGGCTGAAGGTGTCAGCAGCTCTCCTGCTACCGTCCAGTCTCGAGGGGCCTGAGCTTCAACAGCTCATGTCCTGCCCGAGGGCTTCTTCAGTGTTCAGAATTCAAAGAACCTCCCCTGGTCTCCCGTAACAGCTGGACCTTTCTTTTTTATACCCCTATTATTAAGCTCTGTGTGTTAAGGAGTGAGTCGCCCACCATTAGGCTGTGAGCTACTCCCACCCAGCTATGCTCATCCCAACCCCAACCGGTCTAGTGTCGCCACAGTGCATGCCCCTCTCTTTAGAGAGTCTCAAAAAACTGCCGTTGGGGAAGCCGGGATGGCTCAGTGGGTGAAGCGCTCACTTTGTAGCCCCGGGGACCGAGGATCGAATCCCGGCCCCGGCCTGTGCGGACCCATGTGCTGAACTGGGGAGTGCCCCCAGTTCAGTTCTCGCCGGGGTGAGACCCTGGCCCAGTTCCTGCCCTGTGCAGCCCCGCGCCCACCTGTGGAATGAAACTACGTGGAAAAACCGATGATGTGCAACTATGGAGACTGTTCTGGGCCCTCCCCCTTCTCTCTGTCTCTGCCTCTGTATCTCTCTCTCTCTCTCTCTGTCAAAAACAATAAAAAAATAAATAAAAATAAAAAAAAACTGCCGTTCTGGGTGCTGACTGAAGAGGTAGATGAGCAGGTGGTTGGTGACATTTTGAGTATTATTACTAACCAGACTCCATTTCAGCACTGGCATAGCCACAGGTGAGAACGGATGGCCTTCCCAAGCTTGTGAGGAGAATCCACGAATAAATCGTTGTCACAGATCAGATGTGGCTTGGATGTCTGGCTCCACTGGCTGCCCAGGCAAGTGTATGGTGTCTTCCCTCAGCGGTTGGATGTTCTCCAGGCTGTCACCATCCATAAGATAGGATCTGCAGGGTAAAAACCAAGAGAAAGCTTTGGGAGACTCAGGGGAATCACGTGTGCTTTCCATTTTGGATCGGCAAGTATAAACAAACAAACCAACACACACAAACACACAAATAAAACGGAGGTTGGGTGTTTGCACCTGACACTAAGCTAAAGCAATGGGTCACCTCATGTTTTTTGTTCTTTTCTTGTTTTGCTGTGGGTTTTTGTTTTTGTTTTTCCCACTCTTAGAGAACACTACCCTGGCTGCTTGATGTCCAATTCCAGAAATCTGTTGTTTCATATATTTTGAATTTTTTTTTTCATATCGGTGTGTCTAATATTGCTCTTTTTTTAAAGGTTTACTTTATTGTTTTTTCTCCAGAGAGAAGGTGAGAGAGAGAAAGGGGGGGTGTGGGGGAGGAAGGGAGAGAGAGAGAGAGAGAGAGAGAGAGAGAGAGGAGAGAGAGAGAGAAAGAGAGAGAGAAAGAGAGAGAGAGAGAGAAGGGAGAGGGCCCAGAGCAGTCTCCATAGTTGTACACCAGGGGTGTCAAACTGGCAGCCCGAGGTAATTTTTTGTGGCCCACGATGCTCTGAAATAAAATGAAAATAGAAAAAATTGTTATGAAGAAAATAGCGCTTAGGGGAGATCGCAGCAATACCGTACACACAATTCCCCCGTTAACCCTTTAACTCCTGAAGACGAGTATACACGTGGCCCAGTGCCTTTCCTGGGGGCCTGTGGGTGTGTTTAAACGCACAGACTCAGTTGCAGCGACGTTTGTAAATGTGATGTGGCCCGCGTGAATCTTGCCTGTTGCACCAAATGGCCCGTGTTTTAATTGAGTTTGACACCCCTGTTGTACATCATTAGTTGTGACATAGTTTCATTCCACACAGGTAGATGTGGGACCATGTGGGGCAGGAACTGAATTGAGGGTCCCGCAGATGAGAGGGGAGAACCTTCAGCGTCACCCCAGCAGTTACCAGTTGTGCCACAGTTCGGCATATGGTTTTACACAGGCCAGGGCCAGGATTCTATCTCCAGGCCTCGTGGTTGCAAGGCAAGCGCTCAGCCTGTCGAGAGCTATCTTGTCACCCCCTTTCATGTTTGTTGTTGTTGTTGTTGGTTGGTTTATTTGTTTGTTTGAACTTGTGAATAATTCTGGCTTAGCCAGGTACACAAGACATATTTTGCACTTGAAATGTCATGGGGCCACCAAGCCCTGTTGCAACTCAAGCAAGTGGATGGAAGCAAGTCTGCTGCCACTGCACACTGTGTGGGTGTGGGGCAGCAGCTGGCTCTGCAGCTCATCTAGCTCCACCTGAATCTCCCCCATCACAGCTTCTCCGACTCCTGAGGCAGCATGTGCCCCTCCTGAGGCAGCGGCTCATTCCCTAGCTCTTCTGTGTCCTCCCACAGGGTAACTGAATATCTTTGAGATGCTGTGCCATCCTATCTCAGACCTGGGCATGCCTTTCTGTTTGTTTGAGGATTCTTTGGTGTACCTCCTCAGCATTTAAAGATTTTATTTTTATTGTTTTTTATTGTTGTTTTGTTTTTGTTTTTTTGACAGAGAGAGAGAGAGAGAGAGAGAGAGAGAGAGAGAGAGATACAGAGATAGAGACAGAGAGAAGGGAGAGGGCCCAGAAGAGTCTCCATAGTTGCACATCATTGATTTTTCCACATAGTTTCATTCCACAGGTGGGTGCGGGGCTGCACAGGGCAGGAGCTGGGCCAGGGTCTCACCCCGGCGAGAACTGAACTGGGGGCACCTCCCAGTTCAGCATATGGGTCCGCATGGGCCGGGATTCGACCCTCGGTCCCTGGGGCTGCAAAGCGAATGCTTAAACCACTGAGCCATCCCGGCTTCCCCCAGCATTTAAAAGTGTTCTTTAAGTGCCTTTAACACATTTTCATGTGGATTCCTAGGCACTACTGTTTCCTTTTTAGTGCTTTTCTGAATTGAATCATTAACACCGTTATCTATATAACTGGTTATTGTCGGTATAAACCAGGGCTGTCTGTTAAAAAATCCAGCCATTGTCAATATAACAAGAACAGTTACATGGCTGGATACTTTCCAGACAGCCCTCATATAAAGTTTGTGAAGGGTTTATGTTAAGTTTGTACTCAGCCAACAAATGAAAACAAATATAACCTGTAACAGTTAGAGTCCCCTCCTTTCAATTGGCTAATCCCTTAGTCACTCCTTCCCTTTATTCTTACATATAGAAACGTATAACATCCTACTTGGAAAGCATCCAGGAACTCTCACTTTTGTCTTTTGGTTTCTAGATAATCTTGACCCCAACAAAAAAGATACGTGCTAAAATGGGGTTCCTGTTGGCTAACTGGGCTCAAATTAGGGGCGGGGGGAGAGAGCTTAGCATCCATTTCTACAGAAGCCAACTGTGCTTCAGGGAGAAAAGTGTCCAAACTGCCTGTCTGCACGGTGGACTGCCATCTGAGCCAACCCTTATAAAGGAGCTTTTGCAGTTGTATTTCAGCCAATAGGACTGAGATTTTCCCCATCTCATCGGAACTGTCCAGCTACACAGGGTGTCCCCCCAAAATGTATACACACTTTAACAGCTGATGACGCACATAATTTTCTCTCCTGTTCAGGTTTAATCGATTTGAAATAATGGATGAAGTCTGGTGAACGCGGAATACCCTCCGCACTCACCAGACCACACGCCACTAGACATTTTTTCTTAAAATATTTTTTTTAAGATTTATTTTATTGTTTCTGACAGAGAAAAAGACAGAAACAAAGAGAAGGTGGAGGCCTCAGAGCAGTGTCCATAGCTGTACATCATCAGTTTTCCCCACAGTTTCCTCCCACACAGGTGGGAGGGAGGGGCCGCGCAGGGTGGGAACTGGGCTGGGGGCCTCCCGCATGGGCGGCACGTGCCCTGGAGCCAGGGTCCAAACCAGGGGGGCAAGAATCCAACGAGGGGCCTCCCGCATGGGAAGCACACCCCATTTCAGCATATGGGTCCGCAGGGGCCGGAGCCTGGATTTGTTCTTCATCCCCTGGCCTGCAAAGCAAGTGCTTAACCTGCTGAGCCTTCCTGGCTTCCCCTGTAGAGTCGTTTAAATTTTGAAAATAAACTGTAGGTTAATAAATACTGACTTTATAATCATTCAAAGTGTGTTTACATTTGGGGGGACACCTTGAATTCCCCATCTTCACCGACCAATCAGAGTGACTCCTTTCTGACCACACAAAACAGTGCTTTCTCACCAAACACACTGTGAGGATTTGGAGTCTTCCTTAGCATGAGAACAGACCAATCGGGGAAAGGGGCGGGGCTTCAGCTACCCTCTGTCTTGTAGGGTACATCTCTCCACTGAATATTGGGGGGTCAGTTCCCTGGCTGGAGAGGAAACACCCCAAAGACGGTCTTGCAAGTGAGCTGTAGATGAGATACCCTGCCAGAATGGGGCCTATCCCTAGGGCTGTGGTTCCATAATTGAGCTGTGGCACTACTGACTTGAGTTGTTCTACAGCTGTGCTATTGGTACAGCCATGCCGAATCACAGTTGAGCTGTTTACACTGAATAGTTAGTTCCTTTGTAAGTGCACCCAAACTGGGGGTTCCAGTTGGCATTGAATTGGTGCCAATGACCACCAGTTGACCATCCTCTTTTGGCCTCCTAATGTAGCAAATTCAGAGATCTCTTACCATTTAACCCTCTTTACATTAACTGGTTAAGGTGCATTATCTTTTAAAGATCCTGCACTGGACTAACATGGCTACCTTGGGGGGCTGTTGCACTATGGTGCAAGGCCACCACATCTACAACCGGGGTGTCACTTCTCCGGCGGACAGATTCATCCATACGCAGGAAAATGCATTCATTCACAGGACCTCACTCAAGTGCCATCCACAGACGAGGGTTAGCAAAAATTACACTGGTGCCAAAGGGCGGGAGCGGTAGGAAGGTAGGACTCCTCAACCCCCCAAAAAGGGACCCTATATGACCCCACAGGCAGCGGGCTCCTCCCCACCTCACCATACAGAGCCAGGTGTCTCGAGCTCCTCCCTCATCCCCGCCCCGAGCTCTCAGCCGGCCCTGGAATATGTCGGCCCCGCCCCTCTGATCCTGACACCGCCTCCTCGAGCGGGAGGTAGGCCCGCCCGCTTCCCCGGACGCCTGCACCCCGACCCCAAAGAGCGGCGATGTCAGGCCCGCACGCGGCCCCTCCGCGCCTGCGCACTAGCGACCGCCCAGCCTTGTGGGCGTAGCCCGCGCACGCGCCGAGCGCCGCCCTGGCCCCACCCACCCCGGCCCTGGCCCCACCTCCGCGCAGACGCACTTCCCGCCACGCCTCCAGCCAGCCCCGCCCAGCACCACCCAGCCCAGCCCAGCCCAGCCCAGCCCAGCCCAGCGAGCCAGGCGCGAT
>PVKE010049569.1:0-11227 GCA_004027555.1 Craseonycteris thonglongyai | reverse complement strand
GGCAATGTGCTGCTTAACCATCAGGCTAAGCTAAGCAAAGCAATTTAAAGGCTAAAGTCAAAATGGCAGGGTATGACTGGTCTGGATCTAGGTCAGCACTTCCCCAGACAAGTGCAGTTCAGCCCTTCTGAACCCAGGCCCCCCACCACACCCCCATTCCCTGCCAGTGTGACCTGGCTTCCGAGATGTTTTCAAGTACCGTTCCAGTGGATGTCACAACTAAATAAAGAAGAAACTATTGCTATTGGTACTTGATTTTCTTTCCCTTCCCAAACTAATAAAAGTCTGAAATCTCTTGTTTGTGTGGTTCAGAGTTATCTAAAGTGACCCAATTTAACAAAAACATTAACTGCATGTTATAGGCTGAATTGGGATCTCTCAAAATTCATATGTTGAAGCCCTAACCTCTAGTACCTCAGCCTGTGACTATATTTGGAGGTAGAGGCTTGAAAAAAAATTAAGTGAAACAGGTCATGTGGGTGGACTCTAATCCAATATGACGGATGTTCTTATAAGAGATCACGACAGAGACAGAAGGATAAGAATTTGATGTCACAGAGAGAGGATGGACATCTGCAAGTCAAGGAGAGAGGACTCAGAAGGAACAAAACCTGCTGACACCTTGATCCTGGGCTTCTAGCCTCCAAAACTGTGAGAAAATAAATTTCCATTGCTTAAGCCATTCAGTCTATAGTATTTTGTTATGGCAGCCTTAGCAAACGACGTATACTACATAAATACTAAGACTTTTAATTTGTTACTGATTGCCTTATTTAAAATTTATGGTCAGTTAGTATTGCCTACACTTAGTGCAACATAAATACATATACACACACACACACACACACACACACACACACACACACACACAAGTATTATGCAACATGTTTTTACATAGCAATAATGATTTTTCTTTATTAGTCATTGCAGTTCTGTAGTTCTTTATATAAATATAAATTTCTGTTTAAAGCCATCATTGGTACATTATGTTTGGAGTGCTTTGAAAAACATAATTCTTCTTCTCTCAATTATATCAGGCAACATATTTTTCCAGTAAAGTTTTACATAACATGGTTTATGTTTCCAAGCCAAATATATTTTATATAATCAAAATAAAAATTTTCAAGAATTAACATATATGTATACTTATACATATTATGTAAAGGGGGATTCCCCCCCCCCCCAAACAGAATTATCTTCTGGAAGGCAGGCCCTTTGTAGTATGGGCTTTCCCCACTAGGTGAGTGTTCTGGGAACCCATCTGTATCGGTGTACCTACCAGCTGGTATTGAAAGAGACTGCGTTTGGCTTCAGTGTATTTTTTTGGAGACTTTTAATGCCTTTGCTCATTTCATGATGGGTAATTTACATGAACAATGGTGCAGCATGACAATGAACCTGCCCACCTGTGCTCACCAGTTTCTGATAAAAAAACAGTGTGACACCCGCCCCCCACCCCATGCCCTACCTTCCCTATTCACCACCGGATCTCACCCTGAGCAACATTTTTTGTTTCACAGGATGAAAAAAAATCCATAAAGGGAAACGCTTTGAGGATGTGGAAGAAATAAAACAAAACAAAACAAAACAAAAATGGCAGAAGCATTAAAAGGCATCAAAATCCACCAGTTCAAAAACTGTTCTGAGCAATGGAAAGTGTCTCAACAGGTCTATTGCATCAAACAGGAAGTACTTTGAAGATGACTGAACTTCAAACAGGTAAGAATAAATACACAATTGTTTATAAATAAGTTCTGGTTTTGGGGGGGCCCCCTCATAAAACAAAACTAAACACATCTTTCATTTGTGACAACTCACTTTTCCTGGAGCCTCTCAAGGGGTGCTGTGTTCACATTCTCAGAGGTGGTTTCCATCTTCGTTCCGGTGAAACAGGCCCAGTTCCGGCCCAGCACATCATGCACCCACCCAATCATCGTTTCATGGCAATAGCTGGTCACCTTGCTGCCCTCTTCTTTATACTGCAATCAAATAAGGGGACAAAGGGCCAAATGAATCTATGGTCAACTCTCTTGTCCACTTCCCTGGCTCCCATTCACAGTAAATACACCTCTTTTTGGTTTCACCTTAGGGACCAGCTGCTGCCAACCAGAACAAAAATTTCATTTTAGCGATCATATTCTGAGGAAACATTCTAGAAAAGGAAGAGAAATAACCACTTCTGTGATTAGCATTTTTAGTCACCAAACAAAATTTACATAACAAAACGCTTCTGGCTATAAAAGGCAGGGAAAGAAACTCACATTTTTATAGCCTCTGCCACATTCCAGGCATTTTACAAATTACTTCATTTAATCCTCACAGTAAGTCCATGAGGAGGCCAGCACCAATAACCCCATTTTGCCAGCAAAAACGTGGAGGTTCCCCTCAGAGAGGCTATGTAGCACCTACCTAAGGTTTCAGAGCTGTTAAGTGACACAAACAAAATGCTGATGTTTCTGTCAGAGTGTATTTTTCCACTCGGAGAAGATCTGCTTCCACAAAACACAAGAACAAGTGATGAAAATTTCCCATAGGATTAAGTATAATCCTTTCTTTTGTAACCTTCCCATTTATTAGGCTATTCTGATCATGAATGAGCTAAAGCAACCTGATTATTAAATATTCTCTCTATTTCACTAATATAAACCTTTGTGTTATTTCAATGTTAATTAGAATGTGACAGATTCAGGATCTGAACTCAAAGCCTTTGGCTCCAGAGCCTAAAAACTCTCGTTATGTTAATAACATCTCTCCTTGGAGAAGGGACACATATTACAAAATGAGAACATAGAATGCACAAGGAAGAAAGAGAAAATGCATGCTACATTTCTATGAGAAGAGATTTGGGCGCAATTTCAGGCATTGACTTAATATAATGGCATAAAAGCACAAAAGCAGTCACATCGGCACCATAGTTAGCTGTGTTTCAATTGTTTTCTTGAAAAAGTATGCAGTTGGTTGATTTTGCCCCAGGGGATGCAGTCTGTGGCTTCTAATCTCATGTAAGGATACTACTTACCTCCATGTGAGGGGTGGCATATTTCTTTTTAAAGGGCCGAACAGTAACTATTTAAAGCTTGCAGGCTTAGGCTCTAAGGCCTGTGACACAACCACTCAACTTTGCCACATGGTGTCAAAGGTACGCAGGGAATATAGAAATGAACGAACTAGACTGTGTTCCAATAAAACTTTCTTTCCAAATACAAGCCTACAGTTTGCAAACCCTGAGATTAGAGGAATGAAAGGGCTAAACTACACTTAAAAATTACCTCACTGCATCAGACGATGTCTGAATTCAACTCACGCTTAGTGGTAGAATTAAAAAAGTGTGGCCTTAGACTTCAAGAGCTGGATTTGAAAACTGGATTCAGCACCCACTGAGCTATATAGCACAGGGTAAGTTAATATAGGCTACACACAGGAACACTTTTCTGTCTTGGTGGTTCATGATAGTGAAGCTCATCTATCTACCTCTGGCTAAGAATATCTCCACTAGCATGAGTTTGGCTCACCACTCCTCATGTCCCTGCTAAAGCCCCAATTCAGCAGTAGGAACACCGAAATAAATAAGGCCTACTATATAAGTGGTGCAAAGTTAAAGAGTACGTGATAAGCAAAGGTTGATAAAATGTATACTTATTCTGCTGAAAAACATGAAACTACAATTTTTACAGATCAAAAGAAGTTGAATGTTGGTAACCTCATAGGATGCAATCTACATATACCTCAGAGTTCTATTCAGTGTTTCTCTTTGGCATGGGCTCTTGACCAAGTTGACCAGGTTCCTTTCTCCCCTGTCACATGTCAGTCAGATAGGCCAGGTGTGGCTAAGCCAGTGCTGCACACCCCCCACTCCCACCCCCGTAATACTGCTGGGTTAGAAAGCACTCTGACAAGCCTTGAAGAGTTCTTGAAATGTACCTTAGAGAAATCATCAAATACACATATATGGGAGAAAAAAAAAAGCTAACCACAGGAGATACTCATTAGTGTAATAGAAAAGTTAAAAACAAGAACAAAGAATAGTCCAAATTTTCAAGTATAAAAATGATTAAGTAAATCAATAATTCAAACAAATATTATATAACATTTTAAATAGGCTGACCGGACGTCCCATTTTAAACAGGACAGAAAACAACAGTACTGTCCCATTTCAAGTGGTCCGTCTAGTCAGCCTACTGGCACCTTGAATATAGTGCAGGGAAACTAGGCTGCCCATATGTCCCATTTGAAATGGGACAGTACTGTTTTCTGTCCTGTTTAAAATGGGACGTCTGGCCAGCCTAATTTTAAGTGATAAATATAAACTCTATAGGAGAAAGGTGAGCACACTAAAGCTGGGGAGGGCTGCCTGTTTTTAGAAACAGGTTCACTGGAACACAGCCAGACAGCATGTTTATATATTATTGTCTGTGGCTGTGTTCATGCTACAGCTGCACCCAGGGGCTGCCTCAGACACCGAAGGCCCAAAGCCCAGAACACCTAAGCTCCAGACTCCTAAAAAAAAGTCTGCTGACCCCTCAAAGAATAAAAAAAGAACACCTCTGATATATCAAGAGGGAAAGAAATAAATACAAGATAGTATTTAAATTGAATGCAAATATGTAATTTTGTTTTACAAAATATGGTTTTTAAACATGAAAAGGAGAGTTAAAGTGGGTCCTGGGTAAAATTTTCTTGGTTATTTAACAAATGGAGATTGTTATATAAATTTTGTGAAATCAGTCCCTTTCAAAAATACACTTATTTCCTAAGAATGAGAGTCCTAGTCTACTAAATCCTAGAAGAGAACATCTAGGAGAAATGGTCCAGGCATTACTAGAGCCTGCTACCTTTGATCTGTTTGGTATTATGATTACACTTCCTGAAAAGTCCGTATTCGCATAATGCATCTTGTATTTCGCTGTTTCATTCAGTTATCGTATTTAGTGGTCACATAATATTTCCCAGCCATCGGACAAAGTGCTAGGTATGCACGTACATATGTTACAGACGTAGCCCCCGTCCTTAAGTTCAGAATTCAATAAAGTAAACAAACATCCAAATAATTCATGACAAGATCATGTGGCTCAGCAAGTCCACCACGCTTGAAGAAGCCCAGGAAACTTCCCCATTTAGGCAGAAATTTAAATCACAGAAAGAATGACTTTCCCAACGTACCAAAAGAGTTAGGGGCATTCAAAGTAGAAGAAACTGGCCCCATGTTTCTCATCAATGTGGTTTTGCTAATTGGCACAACTGAGTCATAGCTATAAGAATGATGGCTAACACCAAACGAACTTCCCCGACGAGTGGAAAGCTGATGGCTATTTTGAGAGGAGGGGGAAAATAACTGGAGTATGACTGATTATGTTGAGGTCTGTTGCCATCCAGATTTGTCCACGGACACTGTACTCATCAGTATTATGGGACCTTAACATTTACCTATCACTTCATACTTTATAAATATTTTACAGATTACTTAGAAATCTTAGAGGTTCAAGGAAACATAGATAACAGTCTCAGGGTACCAAAAAAACACAAACAAAAAAAACGATACCTAAAAAAAGTGATCTAACAAGAATTTAAAATCAAGGACTCCTAAATCTAAGCATTCTTCCCAATACCGTGCGCCACTAGTTCATAGTTTGTCTTCTCACAGTGAGTTAGAGAAGTGGACATACAGATTAAATGCCAAAAACACAAAGATGAGATATCTGAAATCCACACAGCAAAGGCTTGAAATTCAATTTGCAAACAGTTTCCATCTATACCATTTGAGCCTCACAATAATGCATTGGGATAACAGGCATTATTCTACTCAGAAAAAAAAAAAAAAAAGTGGCTTTGCAAAGTTAAATAAAGTAGAAAGAATTCAAATATGGTTTCACAGATTACAGGACCGTTGCTTTATCCATTCTTTTCTTAAAAAAAAGTTGGAGAGGATTAACTGACTCTTACGAGCACGGTCCAAATTGTTGTCCCCAGCCCTTTAAGGGTAGCTGAAATTCTCCAGCAACACCACTGGTCACTCCCCACTGTTCAGGTGCCTTGGCTAGTTCAGTCTTTTACCAGTTTGCCATGGGACTTGACACAGAGCAGGGGTAAAGGACATGGTCTTCAGGCTTAATTGCCTAAGCTGAGTCAAGCTTTGCCACTTACTCGCTGTGTGGTCCTGAGCAAGTTACGTTACTTATCCTCTCTGTACTTTTGGTTTCTACATTTATAAAATCAGGACGATGATAATAGACTCCACCTCAAAGTTTGCATTTTATATATGCTAACCCATTTGATTTTCACTGCAGCCTATGAAGGTTTTGGTTTTTTTTTTCTTTTTTTCTTTAATAATTGTGAAATTTATTAGGGTGACATTGGCTGATAAAAATTACATAGGTTCCAAGTGTACCATTCTACATTACATGAGGTTGTTCTTTCTATACACAAAAATAAGCACTGTGAGAACAGGAGTTTTGTTTATCCAGTAACCAGGAAATTGTCTGGTACTAGGACGTTACTGAATGAGTGAATAAATTAATGAATAATACAAAAGTACAACAGATGTCAAGTTCTATTTTAACACTAGCCCAGAAACTCAGAAGAAACAGAAAATTTTAAATTAACAGTAGTGTGGTGCTGCCATGATACCAGAGACCAAATTTTGACTCACAGTTACTTTAGAAATGTCAATTTTCCTCTGTAAACTGTTTCCATCAACAAATGTAGATTGACCAAGAAGTTCCAAAATATTTCTTCAAGCTTATTGCAGTCCCTAGATTTGTGAATTTCAGACTTAATATTCATAGAGCCAATTAAAAATAATTCTTAATTTAGAAACACCCCTAAGAGTATTTATATATTTAAGTATTCCTAAATTCTTTAAAGACTACAACTGTTTCTGTTGTTTTAACTCAAATATATTATGGAAGCTATCCTTTTGTGTACCACATCTGATACAGTAAACTGATAGAATTATTTTCCATATAAAATTATTTTATATTATTTTGGAGGATGCTGGGATAGCTCAGCAGTTGAGCATTTGCCTTGCAATCACGAGGTTCAGAGTTTAATTCCCAGCCCCAGCCTATGCAACCCCATATGCTTAAATGTGGTGCAACTGGTAACCACTGGGATGACACGACAGCGAAGGTTCTGGCCTCCCATGCGGGAGGCCCCAGGTTCAGTTCCCACCCCACGCGGCCTCACATCTACCTGTGTGGAATAAAACCATGTCATTAGTGATGTACAACTATGGAGACTGTTCTGGGCCCTTACCTTTTCTCTCTCTCTCATCTCTGTCTCTTTCTAACCTTCTGTCAACTAAATCTTAAAAAAATAATAATAATAATAATAATTTTATATTATTTTGTAGTTTTCCCAATCTAAATTGGTCTTTTTTAGAACCTGAAATTGCCTTATGAAAAGAAAGGACAGAGCTGTAACACGATAGTGCCGGACTTAGGAGAAAAGTGACATTTATGACTCCAGAAGCCAAGTACTCAGTACCTGAACTTGAGAAGACCACATACCATGCCTGATATCTTCTTGATCTGACTGTTCTCAGGGTATGTCATTTTCCTACTATTATGAAATACTACTTATGTGATTTTTGACATTATTACCAATTAAGAAGCTGAAGTCTTGGCTACACTATCCAGTTTGAAATGTAGCCAAAAACTTTTTTCCTAAGGGTTTTATTTCTTTTATATAAACATTAGTTTTTGAATACTACCTTACACATGAGATCATTCAAATTCCTATTCATTTATGCCAATTTTTATTGCAGCAACTAGATAATTTTGTAAAATCTGAAGAACATCTACATTGTAGCATGTAAGTTTAGAAAACTACGAAGATTCAACAACTATTCCATCTGCTTCTTTAAAATTACCATTGTGTTGCCAAGCATTCACAAAACATCCCTTCTTCAATTTCCCACTCATTTGATCAACTATCCAATTACATCTACCTAGTAATTAACCAATTGAGAAACAGGTTGGGATATTTTAGAACTTAAGTTATTTATCCCAGATCTCTTTCTCAACTGTCTTTTGACAACAGAGGGAGAAAAATCACGTTAAATCCTAATTTGACTATTTCCCTGATAAATATACTTGGCAAAAATTTGGAACCTTGCTTTATGTAATACACTGGCTATGAGACAAATACAGTTTAGTAAAAAGGACTTTGCCCTTTAAATCCTTGCTCTACCACTTATTCTAACTTTGAGCAAGTCATAATGAAGGAACCTCAATTTTTTCATCAGATAGAGGGAATGACACCTATGTCATTGGATTTATCATGAAGGATAAAGATAACATTCCAGTTTAAAGAGCTTAAACATTTACAAAATCCTAAACAGCTAACAATATAAACACTACCATCTGTTACCATGGGGGAAACAAAACTATTTAAGACTTTATCCAAGCCATCAAAGAATTCAAACTCTACTCCAGATGATCAAATGAGCAGTTGATATGGGTCCTATCCTGTCACACAGTGACTTGCAAAATGAATTGAAAAGATAATTCATTGTAATATTGAAAAGTTTATATTTTTATTTGTAATATGGAAATAAAATGGAACACATCCACTCTTATTTTATATACAAAGCAACCTACCTCCACTGTTCCAGAATCAGACATTCAGTATAAAGTGTGCTACTTATGTGATGGTTGGGACACAGTATATTTCCTTTTATATGTGCATGCTTAAATTTATCTGTGTTGTTACTGATTTAAGTAAGCTAACTCTCACTAAGTGAGTAGCAGCTTTAAATAAAACTTGAAAGACACCAGGATTTGAAAAAATGCTATTGATATAAACAGAAGCAAATATAAAAATGACAAAGCTTACATTTACTCTACTCCTACTATAAGTTATGTCAACCATGTTAAAGGTTAGGCGGTTTTAGAAACAGACACTTTAAAATGGTTCTATCACTGCAGTATTCACTTTTTTATCCTATTTATCGATCAATAAAGTAAATGTTTCAGTTCAAATTACTCTATTAAACTTTCACCATCCCTAACACCAAATAGTAATACTGCTAAACTCTATTCAACTTGTGACTTTCATACCTGAAACAAAATGGGCCAAAACTACTAAAATTCTTTATTTAAATTTTAATTAGAAAATTCTGTCCCAAATTTTGAAAATTTGCAAATTTGCAGTAATGAAGATGATCCGTAACAGAGACTCTTTCATTGCTTATGATAATGAAGCATATTTGTATATTGTTTTCAATATATTTTAAATGAAATATATTTTAGCAGGACTTTTTTTGTGACAATAAATCAAACATTACTTAATATTATTTCACATGCTTTATAGAAAACATATCAGTATAAGAGAGCATGTATGTACTTTTTTAATGTATCTACATATACTGTGGAATTTGTAGTAAAAACTTTGGGCATCTAGCTCTATTCCTTCAAGGTCATTCACTATTTTTGAAAAGAATACCTTTCAATGATTTAATGATAAGCCACATATGTGGAGACATTACATTCTAACAATACTAAAGAATAATGAATGTTTATTCCATTTTTTACCCTTGGTTTAACACACACACACAGGAACACACAAAGATTAACTACTTCCTTTTGCTGTCAGGTCTGAAGTGTGAGTAAAGACATCGCAACAAAAGAGAGGAATCAAGCTACATTTAACCAAACTGGTATTTTGCCAAACCCACCCAAGAGTACCACATCTTTCTTCAGAAACAAACTGCCCTATGCCAGTTTTAAGGATTTGCTCTAGTTTTCCGCCTACTAACTAGACTTAACCATTTACTTAAAAAGTTGAATTTTAATGAATTGTGAAACTCCTAGGAAACAGTCACACTGGTTGCATCCAAATAACTTCCAACATTTTACTGAAGGAACTGGCAGCTAGATTTACATATAGTAGTAGAGGGTCATAAATTTATTTATTTTCAGTGTTGAAAAGACATTCAGTTAGAACCAAAATATATGTTCCAACCCTAGCTAAGAAAACAGCAATTTACCACTCAGTAAAGTAACCAAAGTCCCTTGGCTCATTCATCACTTACTCATTCATAAACTTTAAAAAAATCTATTGATGTACAATATTATGTTAGTTTCAAGTGTACAACTTCATTAGACATTTATATCTTACAAAGTGATAAGCTCAACAAGTATAGTACCCATCCAATATCACACATATACTTTATATTGACTATATTCCTTTAGCTGTACTTTATATTCTTTGTTCATACTCTTAAAACTGTTAGGTTGGCGGGAAGCCAAGATGGCTCAGTAGGTTAAGCACTCACTTTGCAGCCCCAGGGACCGAGGATTGAATCCCAGCCCTGGCCTGTGTCAACCCATATGCTGACCTGGGGTGTGCTTCCCACGCGGGAGGCCCCCAGTTTGGTTTTTGTTCCCCAGTTGGGTCCTGTCTCGAGGAGGTGTGCCTCCCATGCAGGAGTCCCCCAGACCAGTTCCCGCCCTGAGCGGCCCCCACCCAACTGTGTAGAACGAAACCATGAAAAACTGATGATGTGCCACTATGCAGACTGCTCTGGGCCCTCCCCCTTCTCTCTGTTTGTCTGTCTGTCTCTGTCTGTCAAAAAACAACAAAAATAAATCTTTAAAAAAAAACTGTTAGGTTGAAAGAAATCTTAGAGTTCATCCAATTATCCTCTAGTGGAGGGATTCCCAACCTCGTGCCCGCGGGCACCATGGCACCCGCGGCCCAATTTGTGTGCACCCGCCATTATTTGACTGCATCAGAAGTTTTCCATAAGCACTAAGTAAAACTATCATTTATTTTTATACATTTGTTAGAATTTTAAAATATTGTTGGAGTATCTACACAGGTTTATGATATTCGTTGGTATGTTTGCGATATCGTATGTATAAGTGTTTCCCTAGCTGTCGCCTTTGTCCATGTCGCGTCTTGTGTAGCCGCTGCGCTCTTTACACTCTCCTCCACCCACCGGGAGACGCGACGTTGCCATTTTGATTGCGGTTGCTGGACTGATCGGGTCGTGACGGTTAGCTAGGATCACAGTGTTTTGATCTATTTGATTTTAAATGAACTAAAAGCGAGGTAGGTAATCTATTATGATGGTGGCAATTTGATATGATATTGTAGTTCTATAACTATTTTTATTTTTATTTTTTTAGTCCTAAAATGAGTGGACCAAATAAGAGAAAACGAACCTATAATTTTAACACAGACTGGGAGGAATCATATTGTTTCATTAATTTAAAAGGTAAATGCA
>PVKE010049568.1:0-11228 GCA_004027555.1 Craseonycteris thonglongyai | reverse complement strand
AGATCTGTTAATTTATGGGGATAATTTTGTGTGTACTTTCAAATTTTTGAGTTTCCATATTTAAAAGAAAGTTGTTAGGGTGGAAATGGGGTATGAAAGAAGTTGTAGATGTCCTTTAAATTGTTTACATATTCTGGATATTAGCCCCTTACACAAGCGCTGTCTGGAAAGTATCCAGCCATGTAATTATAAAAAAATAGAGGTATTTATGGCCGGAGTTTTTCCCCATACAGCCATTTTGTGTGTGTGTGTGTGTTTAAATTTGCAATTATTTTCTCCCGTTCAGCAGGTTGCCCTTTCATTCTGTTGATGGTTTCCCTTGCTGTGCAGAAGTTTTTTAATTTGATATAGTCCCGCTTGTTTGTTTTTTCTTTTGTCACTTTTACTATACATGTGTGTGTGTGTGTGTGTGTGTGTACACACACATATTTAAATATATATATTTTTAATTGCTTTAAGACAGGCCTGGGCAGACTGTTTCAGGGCAAGGGCTACTTCTAATTTTCTCCAAGTAGCTATAAATATTTATTTTTACTTGCTCAAGTACATATAGCAGCCTTTATTGCGAAGAGATGATTCTTGTGTCTAGCAGGTGTATCTGTAGGTGCGAAAAATGTGTTTTAAGCTGCCTAGCTACTAGGCCCTGGTATAATGTGGTGTTTGCTATGACACTTGATTCTTAATTCAGGTAGTTGCCCCAAAATTGCTTGACAGTCCACGAGTGGACCTTGCTCAGCCCTGCTCTAAGGAGCTGTACCCTAATGAACACTAAAAATCATATCTATCACCTAAAACATGCTCATTTTATAAAGAGGTTTAGATATATATACATTGACTTGCTCAAAGTCATGTTGATTTCCAGTGTATATGAGTTATGCCAAATTTTTGCTGCTTTCACGAACCTAAAGTTTATGCTGATTTTTAGATTCATCAGAGCTGTAAGACTTCTTTTCATCCTTAAAATTTCTGGTTTCCTTTCATGCCTCTTCTAAGACCCTGGCCTTGAAACTGCAGGAGCTGCTTTTCCAGTTTTAATTTGATATGAGTTGCAGAAACCAGCCGACAAGAAAGGCCTGAAAAGAAGGAAGATTCAATCACTTTACCTTTTGAAATTGTTTCAAGAACCCAAAATGAGAATTGAGGTCTCCTGTATCCCAGTCTGGCTGCTACTATTCCACGCAATAGTTGTTTTTCTTTTTCTGCAAGAGAACAATCTACCTTATGTGACAAAGGAACATTAGAAACACATTCTTCCTTTTCCATTCTTATTTATTGTTGTCTTAAAATTGGCTGTGAAAATCTGCACTTACGGTAATATGTTGATGATAATAATAATAGTTGAAAAATGAAGGGAACAACGCTCTCCACGAACTTCAAACAACCTTGTTACCATCTAGAATTTTTACATAGCTGTAATTGTAGTACAGGTGCAAATTCGTGACATCTTTCATCACTTTACCTTACAAGTTTACTAGGCATTGCATATAGTATTAATAATTACTTTAATGATTGAAGAAATTCCTTGTTGTTGATGTTGCAGGGAATGTCTCCCTGATGATGTCATTATTATTATCATAGAAGTAGTAATAATAATATGTTTGGTGTGGTGGTTTAAGGGCATCGCCTTAGTCAAGCAGCCCCTACCCTTACTGTGAGACCTTGAAGCAGGTTGCTTGCTTGTTTTTTGTGTTTTATTCTTTTTTGTTATTTATATTTTGGATCGATTTCTTCTTTATTAAATGAGGGCAGTAAAAGTATTACTTCATAGGCCTATTAGGATTAAGCAAGATTTCATAAAAAGGGTTAAACACTGTAAATGTTACCTGTTGCTATTATTCGCATTATTTCCTGGGACTGGGATAACTGGATGAAAGAATATGAGTGATTTTGTATCCCTGGAAATGAATTGCCTAGCTGCTTTCTGAAAGGGTTTATTCCAGTTGCTGTTAGGAGAATGTGGAGGCATCAGCTTTCAGCATCATCTCTTAGTTTTTTTAATCTAATTATTTTATTTTCTGTGTCACTGCCTCACCACAAATTTACTTTTTCAAGAGATGATGCCCTTGCCAGAAAGGTTAGACCCTGTTGGTATATATGTATTTTCAGTAACATAAGGGAATGTTGCAATGACTTTCTACATTGTTACTTGCTAAAGCTAACATGTTTATATCAGCAACACTTCTGCTACTTCTGGCAGGAATCTGCACTTGATGGGCATTTCTCTTTTCAGGAAAGAGTAACAACTTTACCATTTTTCAGGAGTTTAACTTCTGTCCTGACATATGAGGCTTTGAACTAAAAGTCAATAGTAGATTTCTCTTTCTAAGCTTTGTCATTGATGATATTCTTATATAAATCTTTAAGCTTTGCTTTATGCCCTGGTTGTATTTTACATCTTCCTCTCAAAGATAGAGATAAGGATATATATGTGCCATACTGTTTTTATTGGGGGCCAACCATGTATGTTGATGGCACAGAATCCACAGCCAATAAAACTGGTTACTGCTACCAAATCAGTATCCTCTCTTGTTTACAGTTTCCTATAATCTGGGTAGTGATGTGAAATGATGTTGGTAGCCTCCCTTGCTCTACTTAGGAACTCAGGTTTTGGTATGTATTAGGGGAGGAGAGCCTAGATTTGCCAAAGTCTGCCAGGGGTCTTCAAACTTTTCAGCCGCGGGCCACATTAACTATCACACAGCAGTTTGGGGGCCGACTACACACTCGAGGTCCAAATAAAAAAGAATTAAAACATAGATGTTGTTTTTAATTATTGATTTAATATTATTTTATTCAGATAAAAAGGTCTCCACAGGCCGGATGAGAGGGCCTCGATGTAGTTCGGAGACCCCTGGATTAGTGAGCCAGTATTTTGCTGTAGGTTACTAGATTCAAATAATTGGATGAAGCAGTAGACTGGAAACTCCTGAGCCAAGCAAAGGTTGAGACATCCTTTGAAAGTTGTGAAATCTCAACTGGGAGATGAGAACCAGGAGTCAAGTACCAGTATTAAAGAATAATTTTGTCACAGAGACAGGCAATTAGAATTCAGGAAATATACAAAAATGGAATGTTTTGACCAAATGAGGCAAAAAGTACAAAACACAGAGAAACAAACAACCCCCCAGATGTACAGCCTGTACATGTATACAGATGTGTAGCACCAAGGATACCAGTTCAGAGGAAAATCTGTAGCTAGCTGATTATTTAAAATATATATGCAAACAAGCCAGATGGACGTGGAGAAATGTATCAGCAGTTTTCTTTCAGACAAGGAAAAAAAAATGCCGAAAGCCTTGGCTATGACTTGTAATGTTAGATGTGTGAAATTTAATACACATTAATCCTCTTTTTGACCTGCTTTGAGGAGGTTGGAGGAAATGACTGGTTCTGGTTAGGTGAAATATTCAAGTTGAAAGAAGTTGCTAAAGGTAGAGTATCTTAGCTCAAGAGGAGAGAACTGTCTTTAGGCATTGTTTTGGTAAAGGATATTTAAGCAAGCTTTTAATCCACAAATGTTAGAGATAAGAGGGCTCTTGATGCTACATAATATATAAATTCTTAAATTTACAAGTAAGGAAATTGTATCCTCAGCTAAAGTGACTAGCCTTAGTTCACACATGAATTTAGAAGCAGATTTTTTTTTTAACCATTCGAACATATTTGGAGAGAATTTGTGGCTGTTTCAGTAACTAGTTCTTATCAAGTTGTCTCCACCTAGTGGCAACAAATATTTTGCAAGGCTCAGTACAAACGGGTAAAAACTGCTAGAAGGAACTTGATAGATCTCTGCTTTTGAGGAGGAGGCATCCTGGTGACAATTGTGTTGCTTTTGCAAAAGGAAAGCAGGAGACAGTATGCCTAATGTTTATTTTTATATTTTGTAACCTTATTAAGGAATTTGTGAATTCTGTACATTTATACCTCAGTTAAGCAGCACATTTATTGTTAACAGTGTAGGAAGTTAGCTTGTTAAGCTTATATTTTAATTTTCATATACATACAAATACATATATAAACATGTGTATGTTTACAGGTATAATTTTTTTCTTTTGTTATGAGTTAGAAGATAGCATGGTAACTTCAGTGGAGAAAAGATGAACTAAACAATAAGTGATGTTGGAACAATTGCCAGTTACACTGGTCATGGATGCAGATTCCAACCTCTTAAGTATAAAAAAATGAAACTGATTGTATAATATCGTTGACCAGTGTATTTTTGTATAAACTAGTGCATGTGTTTGGCTATTTTTCATGCAAGTTAATATTTAAACACCGCATGTGAGTACATAACAACAGAACTACTTTTTTGGGAACATAATGTATTTATTTGAAACTTTGTACATGTGTTACTAAACCGTTCTAGTATTTCTATAGAGTATGATAGGCTGTACAGCAGGCACCACATCAGGGGAATACAGCATCTATTACAAATGTACCATGTTTCACTGTGCAGCCCTCTGGAGGACTCTACTCTTCTTGTAGGCACTTTTTTTTTAATCCTGTGGGTATTACTTCCTCTAGCATATGTTCCTTTATCTGACCTGATAGTTGACAAGATAGATCTTTGTGGGGGGTTCTTTTATATAATAGCTTATATTTATGATTTGATGGATCATTTGTTCTAAAAAATCTAAATGTCTTAGAACAGTGTCAAAAAATTGTATTTATAATATACAAAAGGTCAGAAAAAACGGGACAAAATATGAATGATAAGCAGTCATAAACTGTATGATAAACATATTATCAATTTTAGGCTCTAACAATTTCTCACAGTGATTTTAATTTTATCATTCTCTAAAAATGTCTGAATATGTCTCCAGTCAGTAACTTTTGGATAACAAAAGATGTGTTGTGCTGTGTCTGGTTAATAATGTGTTAAAAGGAAGTGTGAGTGGGTGGTAGATTTTAGTGTATGGATGAGCTTTCAAAAGCCATAGAGGAAAAGGTACCTAAATGCATTAAAAATATGTTAAAAAATAAAATCTATGACCTAAAGAAGTCAAAGACAAAAGACAACAGGAGGAAAATATTTAGTATTCATGACAAGCAAAACGTCAATTTTCTTAGAAAAATTCTTACAAATTAACTTTTAAAAAAGTAATAGAGATATGAATAAGTATTTGATCAAAAAATGGCCAATAAAGTTGTGAAAAGATACTCTGCTTCACTCATGATTGAAACCTTGCTAATTGCAACAGTGAAGTATTTCCCACCTATAAGATTGGCCTGGCCTTAAAAAAATGTTGTTTAATTTGTAGAAGGGTATATTAATATAACAATTTAGCAGTATTTGTTAGAATTTTTTTTTTTTAAGTACCTGCTTTTTGATCCAGTAATTTTGTTTTTAGGAATTTGCCTAGCCAACTACTTACCTAGGATAATTTACTGTCAAAGCTAAAGTTAGCAAAACATATACTAAACCTGGGATATTCAATGTTTTGGCTTTCCTGGGTAACATTGGAAGAATTCTCTTGGGCCACACATAAAATACACTAGCACTAATGATAGCTGATGAGCTTTAAAAAAGAATCGCAAAAAAATCTTATGTTTTAAGAAAGTTAATGAGTTTGTGTTGCGCCCCATTCCAAGCCGTCCTGGGCCACCTGTGGGCCATGGGACAAACTTTCACTAAGCCAATGAATGAATGAATGAGTGGTGAACCACATATGTATTTGGGGACAATTTTAGGAACTTCTAGTAGCATTTGGGAATGAATGCCAGGAATTTAAGTCACTAAAAAGCAATCTTTAAAACAGTGTGTTCTTAACCCTTGCTGCACATAAACACCATATAGCTGACTTTCTTTTTTTAAAGATTTATTTTTTATTGATTTTTAACAGAGAGAAACAGACAGAGACAGAGAGAAGGGGGAGGGCCCAGAACAGTCTCCATCGTTGACATTAGTTTTCCACATAGTTTCACTCCACAGGTGGGCACAGGGCTGCGCAGGGCAGGAACTGGGCCAGGAGCCTCCCACATAGGTCCTGGCAAGAACTGAACTGGGGGCACACCCCAGTTCAGCATATGGGTCCGCATGGGCCGGTGCCGGGATTCGATCCTCGGTCCCTGGGGCTTCAAAGTGAGTGCTTAACCCGCTGAGCCATCCCAGCTTTCCCTAGCTGACTTTCTGACAATAATAGAAGCCCCCAAAATGATGATGACTCAGCTGTTTTGAAATGGGACCTTGTTATCATAATTGTGCAAAAACTCTGCAGACGATTCTGTATGCAGCCAAATTTGAGAACTTCTTTCAGGAAAGACTCTTTCCTGTTGGTGCATTTAATTTTTTTTTGGCAGAAGACAAGAGTTCATTCATTGGGCAAGTAAACTGAAGTTTGTTTGTTTTTTTCACCTCCCATTGGCTTTCTCTGGAAAATTTGAGTTTAGCTGTTGTATTAGTTTCTTGTTGCTACTGTAATAAATTACCACAGCATAGTGGCTTAAAAACAATACAATTTATTATTTTACAGTTCTGTCAGAAGTCCAAAATGAGAGTTTTTAAGAGATTAAACCAGATACAGGCAGGCCTGTGTTCCTTCTGGAGGCTCTAGGGGAGAATTCATGTTCCTTTCTAGCTTACAGGGGCTGTTGGCATCGTCTTAGCTCGAGGGCCCTTCCTCCATCTTCATGTCAGCAGCACAGTGTTTTCAGATTTCTCTTTGACTACTATCAGGACCTGTGTAATTACTTTGGGCCAAACACAAATAATCTAAGATCATCTCCCCATCTCAAGATTCTTAATCATACTGCAAAGTACTTTTTGCCATGTAAGGTAAAATACAAATTCTGGCCTTTTTGCGTAGTGGTGGGTAGGGGGTTGTTCTTCCAAGGAGTCTCTTTCTCTAGAAACCTTTTCTGATTTTTCCTCCATTTGACTGTTTCTTTGTGATTGTGTAGAATTTACCAAATTGTATGAAAAACATGTTCAGGGTCACTAGCCGGTAAACTCTTGGAGAGTCTCATTTCCTATAACATATTTGTAGTAGCTCTCAATAAATGTATTCTAAACTGTTGAACTTGACTGGTTTTCATTATGGGTCTGTTAGCTTCTAATATGGATGCAGAATGGGACAGAAGGAAAACAAGGCTGCTGCCCATATAACTGATGTTGACTAGCATTAGATCTTGTTAGGTGCATCCTGAAACCTTAGAGAAAATCTGAATTGAGCCATTAAAGAAAGTATGTGGGGGGAGGGTGAAGAGGATGTGTTAGAGATGAAATAGTGATGGATGATAAGTATGAGAGGAGGGCACAGATAATATAGGTCTAGATGATCTCATCTGTATTTTAAATGATAACTTTAAAACGTCTTAGAACATTTATTTTTCCTGTAACGATAACTAAATTATCTAGAGACTAGAGCACATTGTTATCGGTACTCAAAAACTTAATTAAGACTAGATAATGAAGATTTGGTAATTCACCTGTGAAAGGTTTCTGCTTTATGTTCCAGCGCAGAAAAATATAATCCAATTAGTAATGATTATATTAGTGTTTTAAATAAGGGAGCTATTAGGTTAGCAAAAGTGATTTAGATAAGTATTACAGATGTTTAGTACAAATGACAACTTTTTAAATAAAGAACACTTTGTCTTTATTTTATTTATTTGTTTTACTGTTAAATTTATTGGGGGTGACATTGGTTGATAACAATTACATTGTTTCCAGGTGTACAGTTCTATATTACATTGTCTATACAATGCATTGTGTGCTTATCACCCAGAATCAGCTCACTTTCCATCACCGTATATTTGATTCCCCCTCCACTTTGTGTCTTTAGATCTTAAATTAGTGTCTGTTATACAGTTATAGTTTTAGATGAAACTGCTACAGGTGGTTTTTATGAGGTGATACTCAGGCAATGTTATGTATGATAGCAAGTGGATTGCTTACTCAGGATTTTTTGCTATTCTCTGGTTTGCCTAGTCTTGAATACATTCCTAAAAGCTAACACCTGCATCCTGTAAACAAGCAGTGTTTTAATTAAGGTACAAAGCATTTGATCATTCACATGTTGTATAATATAAAGCAAGAGGAAAAGAATGCTAAAGATTGGAAAGGTTAATTTGATGTGACCTTTATTTGTGTTCACAAGGGACAGTATCCATGACTTAAACTGTCCTTTACACTTTTTATTACAGAAAGAGAGAAAGCTACTTAGTTTTATTTCATAGTGCTTAGGGAAGCAAATCTTAAACATGAAAGAAAATGGAATAATCTTAAGTAATTTAAAAGTGATTATATTTTTTTATATATTTCACAGTTTAAAAAACAAATTAAGGAAATAAATCATATACAGGATAAGGACATAAAGTGTTGGCTGTGAGGAGTCGGTTATAAGTTACCCTAACCTTTGGCAAGTGTGGTAGACGGGAAAATGGATCCTCACTAGACAGCCATATTCTCAATGTTACTTTATTGGGGGTTGGATCTTTGCAGATGTCATGAAGTTAAAGATCTTGATATAAGGAGATTATTCTGGATGTCTGTGTGGGCTCTAAATGTTATCACATGTGTCCTTATAAGAGGGGGGCAGAGGAATGCACAGAAGAGGAGGCAGTGCAACCACAGAGGCAAAGGTGGAGTGATGTGGCCACAAGCCAAGGAAGAAACACCAGCCAGTTATTCCATGCTGGAAGAGGCAAGGAGCAGAGTCTCCCATAAAATCTCTGATGAAGCACAGCCTTGCCATCATCTTGATTTTGGCCCAGTGACACTTATTTAAAACTTCTGAACTTCAAAACTGTGATAAATGAATTTCTTTTTTAAACCATGAAACTTTTTGTAATTTGTTACGACAGTTTTAGGAAACTAATATAGCACTCATTCTTCAAATTGTAAGTGGACACTTCTAAATAACCTCATTTGCCTAAACATTTTTTTGGGGGGTGGAGGGAGCATATAATTTATAGTTCTCTTATATTAGACTGTAGTTTCTATTTCAAATACTCTGATTAGACCAGGCAGTTTTTATGATTAAAGCAACTGATAAACATTTTCAGGCACAGAATGCTGAGGTTTTAGCTCAAAATAAGTTATATTTAAAGCTTCTTTCTTTTGAAAAGAAGTTTTATCCAGTCTGAAAACTCTCTCATGGCTGCTTTCTTATAGCTATACTCTAGTAAGAGTACAATTTAGACTCCTAAAATTTTACAACACAGTGTCAGCCCTGTATGTGGCCATATACTAAGTGTAGTAGTTCGTGGAATCTTAAGGGATAAGAAATACTGGATAGAGACATTTCTGTCTCAGGTTCCTTTAGAAACTGGATTCTTTGTAGGTAGGCACTGTATTGTATAACTGATAATCGGCCCTTTTTTTTTTTTTTTTTTACAATTTTTTATAGTTTTTGACAGAGAGAGAGAGAGAGATACAGAGACAGAGAGAAGGGGGAGCGCCCAGAACAGTCTCCACAGTTGCACATCATTGGTTTTTCTACATAGTTTCATTCCACAGGTGGGTGCGGGGCTGCACAGGGCAGGAACTGGGCCGGGGTATCACCCCAGTAAGAACCGAACTGGGGGCACTCCCCAGTTCAGCATATGGGTCCGCATGGGCTGGGGCCGGGACTTGAGCCTCGTTCCCCAGGGCTGCAAAGTGAGCGCTTAACCCACTGAGCCATCTCGGCTTCCCCTATAATTTTTGTTTGTTATAGAAAAGGTCTTAGATGAGTAGTTTTGATGAACCTGCCAATTGATTTTTTTCTTATCACATGAGGCACATAACAGAATATTCTTATGTTCCTCTCTAAAATAATTTTTCTTTTTGAAAAGGGATTGATGTAAAATTTATTAATAAGCTAAGGAATGGCTAAGTAATTTTTCCCCCTAATGTTTTACATATTGGGAGGCTAAGAAATAAGAATACTTATTTGTTGAAATAAAGGAAATTATATCCTCTCAGTTTTAAAGCTATCCTTTATGGAATGTGCCAGGTGTTTCATGTGGACATTGTCCACTTTGCCAACTTCCCTGAAAGTTTTTGTCACTTTCCAGATAAAAAAAATGAAAAGCTTTAAGAGATTGAGAAATTCGTGGGTTTATAGGCAGTAACAGCCAGCAGCAACTAGGATGCAAAATCAAGCCGCTCCAGTTCCAAAGATCACTAACTGTGCTTTCTAATTGTCAGACATCTCTAAAATAGGAAGTTCTCTGACCTTATTCTTGAGAAATTTATCAGTATATTTATCTTTTTCTTCTAAGGGAGTTAGGAAATGGTCTTGAGCAAATGTATAGCCCAATCAAGGGTTTTGAGGGGTTTCAAAAAGTTGAATGGGAACCTGTATTACCCTGTTTTCCCGAAAATAAGACAGTGTCTTATATTAATTTTTGCTCCCAAAGATGCGCTAGGTCTTATTTTCAGGGGGGGTCTTATTTATCCACGAAGAAGAATACGGTACACATTTATTGTTGAACAAAAAAAAAAGGAAATTTATTACCTGTATACGGTACGGCAGTAGTTGTCATCACAAACCAGCATAACCAGACAAACTGAATCCTACAGTATCAAGAATTTCTTGTTACTACCATTATTTCCATGTACAACAATCTATGGTACATTTACTCATTTATTCAATGACAGTCATGTCATCGTCTTCTGGAGAACATCATCATAACAATTGGAGGTCTTATTTTTGGGGAGGTCTTATTTTCAGGGGATGCCTTATATTTCAGCGAGAGGCAAAACTGTAAGTAGGTCTTATTTTCGGGGGATGTCTTACTTTCAGGGAAACACGGTAATATTGTTTTTAGTTTTTTCTCGAGACCTGTTCCTTCCACATCTAACCTCTGTAAACTTGACCATGGCTTGCTAATACTTCCCTAAACCAATTTAAGGATTGTAGGTTAGGAGTACTATTAAATGAATATTTATGTAAAAATAATGTGATTAGCGGTTAGTCTTAACAATCATCCATCACTATGTAATCTTACCACAGATATTATTGATTATGTAGAGTGGACATTTTTAATTTGTAAGTTAGGGACTTAATGTACTTTTGTCCTGAAAAAATAATTTTTGTATTCATTTTGAAGAATTTGTTATTCTTACATTTCTAAATATTAATTATTTCTGGTTTATAGGAAATCTCTGGTTTTGGGGGGCATGTTTTTCTGTGTTAAGTAAACATGTTACTGTCCTTTCTCTTTTAGTTCTAACAGTTTTTCATTTGGTTCAACTGGATTTTCTAGGTAGCTATGTTACCTGAAGCTGATACTTTACTTTT
>PVKE010049567.1:0-11228 GCA_004027555.1 Craseonycteris thonglongyai | reverse complement strand
CCTGATTCTGGGAGCTGGGCACATAATGCGATGCATGGGTGATGTGATGTGGAGTTGTCCATTGGGAAACTGATTGTTACCAACCAATGTCACCCCATTAAATTTAACAATAAAATATAATAATATTTAAAAAAAAAAATTCTCTGCAGGTTTGGACTTTCTTATGCTAAGATTAGATAAAGCCAGATGGAAGGGATACATAAGGTAAGGCATGAGGAGGGAAGGGGCATGGAGCTTCCAGGTCTCTCCAGGTGTACCACTTTCCCAGCTCCTCTAAATGTTCATCATTCAGAAAGCTCTCAGAAGCCTGTCCTTTTGAGTTTTTATGGAGGCTTCATTACATCTTGCATGGTTGATTAAATTGTTGGTCATTGCCTATCCCTGGAGGTTGGACAGTGGGACCTAAATTTCCAAGTTTCCAGTGATTCTTTCTCTGACAACCAGCCCTCATCCTTAGAGGCTTTCCAAAAGTCACTTTATTAATATAAACTCAGGTGTAGTTGACAGGGCTTGTAATGAATAACAAGATACCTTTATCTCTTATCACTTAGGCACTTCTAAGGATTCTGTGCCGGAAATGAGGATATAAACCAAATATATATTTATTATAAATCACAATAGTATAGTATGGAGTTATATAAGTTATACTTGTATCAATCAAGGAAAAATGCTAGTAAAACAGTTTTTGTGAAAAATCATTGTTAACTGATAAGAACTAGATCTTTGTCCTTGAAAGCTAAAACAGATACAAGACAGCACATACTAAGAGATAAATAAGTGGTATAAAACAATAAGTTCAGAAGAGGGAGGGGAACACTGTAGACTGAGCTGGAAAGAGTTTTATTTAAAAAACAAACAAACTTATAAAACATTTTTTAGGGGGATGCCGGGATGGTTTAATGGGTTGAGCGCTCACTTTGCAGCCCCAAGTTCTGAGGGTCGAGTCCTGGTCCTGGCCCCGTCCTGTGAGGACCCATATGTTGAAGTGTGGTGTGCTTCCCATGTGGGGGGACCACATTTTGATTCCTGCAGGGGTGAGCTTCCATGTAGAAGGGCCCCGGTTCAGTCCCTGGCTCACAGGGTGTATGCATCCCATGCTGGAGGCCCCCTGGCCTGGTTCCTGCCCTGGGTGGCTCCACACCCACCTGTGTGGAATGAAACTATATAAAAAAACTAATGATGATCGAAAAACTAGTGATATACAGCTATGGAAACTGCTCTGGGCCCTACCCCTTCTCTGTCTCTCTCTTTCTCTATCTTTCTCTGTCAAAAACAATAAAATAAACCTTCAGAAAATTTTTTTAAGCAAATCAAACATTATTTTCATGTTAGTAAAAAAAGTTCACAAAATGGTTAAGTTCATATAACATTTGTGACCTTTTCAGTAAAAGATACGATATCTATAAAGTTACAAAAATTGCCTGCTATTCAATATTGATTCAAGAGTACAAAGCAAAGAAGTAAAATGTAATTTTGTCCTTAAAAAATTAAAACAAGAAGCAATTTTAAAGTGAAAAAGAAATATAATTACTAAGTGTAATTGTAGTTACTTTTTTTTAATCAAGTCTTAGAAACATAAAAACTAAATTTTATTTAACTCTCCAGAATAGGTATTGCATATAAGTTGATGAGAGGTGACTTTAAACACTTTTATAATAAAGTTAGCGATACCTGAAAAACAGATGGAATGAAGCAAAAATAAGATGAACAAATCTAAATTATTCTAATTTTATTGAATGAACTCATAAAAGTCCTTTTTTCTAATTACTCATATTACCAGCAAATCATGCTTGTTAGTCCTACATTCAATTTATAGCATAAAGAATTTACCATGTTTTCTAGTTTATCTTAAATTATTTTGGATTTTTAAAATAACCTTGAGAACACGATTACCTTTGAAGAAGAAAAATATATAGCATATTACATTTGTTGTGACATACACATGCCAATATGTACAAATATACACATATCTAATCTTGTTATTCTCAGTAACTTTTAAAATAATAATGTCTAATAATCTCAGATGATAAAAATTTTATCTTTATCTATATATAGTAGTGGTTGTTGTAGGGTTCAGAATGAGACTCCCCAAGATGTGCCTCTGTAGAATGTAGTTTATTTTGAGCTAAATGCAATTTTAGCTTCAGGGTCAAGAGAAACTTCTGCCCCTCCTTTAACTACCTAAAAGAACTTGAATTAGTGGCTTTGCTCATAGGAGATAGTCCGAGATAACCTCTTTTTGACCTATTAAAATCTATAAGGCAGGGCAAACTTCTATTTACTAAGCATATGTTCTTATCCTTCAAGGACCATTTGAAGCACCTAAGGCTACTTACTCGTCACTAGTTCAGAATGTCTCATATACCCACATTCCCTTTCTATCTCTGAACCTCTCTTGCATGTGGGGTCACTGACTTTGTCAATATGCATGTATGAGATTTGGTGATTTTCTCTTGCTAATCTGACTCATGTCTATTTGATTATTAGACAAACCAGAAGAACCTTGAAGGTGAAGTTTTTTTCTCCTCCATACTATATTTTAAGTAAATAAAAGATCACACCTTCAAGTACTTATAGTGATGGCATATCATATACACTTTGTTTTTCATAAACTAAAAAAAAAAGTTTTGAAAAAAGATAACTTCCTAAAAGGCAAAGCATATACATGTGTATGTGTTTGTATGTGTCTGTACATATGTATGTGTGGATGGATATGCCAGTGAGAGCTGTTTCTTCAGACTGGCACTTAGCTAACTCCTATATCTCTTCAGGTGTTTGCTCTAATCCAGGGGTGTCAAACTGGCAGCCCGTTGGCCGCATGCGGCCCCGGAGGTAATTTTTTGTGGCCCACGATGCTCTGAAATAAAATGAAAATAGAAAAAATTGTTATGAAGAAAATAGTGCTTAGGGGAGATCCAGGCAATACCGTACACACAATTCCCTCATTAACCCTTTAATTACTGAAGACGAGTATACATGTGGCCCAGGGCTTTTCCTGGGGGCCTGGGGGCGAGTATAAATGAGCTGACTCAGTTCCAGCGACGTTTGTAAATGTGATGTGGCCCACGTGAATCTTGCCCTGATGCACAAAATGGCCCGTGTTTTAATTGAGTTTGACACCCCTGCTCTAATGTAACATCATTGAGACCCACCCTGACTAGCTTATTTACTATTGAAACCTGTTCTTCTAGTATTTATCATCTCCCTTTCTGTGGTCTACTTTTTTTTTTTTAAGATTTATTTTATTGTTTTTGACAGAGAGACAGAGACAGAGAGAGAGAGAGAGAGAGAGAGAGAGAGAGAGAGAGAGAGAGAGAAAGCAGAGGGCCCAGAGCAGTCTCTGTAGTTGAACTTCATCAGTTTTCAACATGATTTTGTTCCACACAGGTGGGCGGGAGCTGCGCAGGGCAGTAACTGAGCCGGGGTCCTCCAGCATGGGAGGCACACCCTCTTGAGCCAGGGGCTGAACCAGGGGGCAAGAACCGAATTGGGGGCCTCCTGCATGAGAAGCGCACCTCAGTTCAGCATATGGGTCCACACAGGCCGGGGCCGGGATTCGATCCTCAGTCCCCAGGGTTGCAAAGTGAGCGCTTAACCCACTGAGCCATCCTGGTTTCCCCCTGTGGTCTATTTTTTTGTCCTATATCACAGATCACCTTTTAACACAGTACCTGTATATAATTTATTATTTTATTGTATGTCTATACCTGCTAGAATGTAATCACCACATAGCCAGAGATCTTTATATGTTCTATTCACTGGCATATGGCAGGAGACTAAAGCCTGGAACTAGTAATCACTCAATAAACATGTATTATATTAAAATAAAATGCAATGAATGAGACCAGAAGCAGCAACAACAAAATCAAAGTTTCTATAAAGATATAGCTATACATAGCAATATTGCTACTTTTTGTAAAGACAAGTTAATTGTGTTTCTTGGATGGGGATGTTGATAATATAAAAAAAATTCTGTCTTTAAGGAATATTAAATTCATAGCCTGACACCTAAATCACGTCTATCAAATGAACTTGCAACCCATTTCTTACAGATCTCTTGCTCAAACATTAGCTCCTTAGAGAAGTCTTCACTGTTCACCTTGCCTGAAAGAGTGCCCCATCCTGTTAATCTCTAGCCCTTATTTTGCTTTATTTCCTTTATAATTCTTACCATTGCATAATATTATGTTGAATATTAATTTTTTTATTGTTTATTTCCTCCAGGAAAATAGGAACCTTATCTGCTTTGCTTACCGCTCTGTTTCCCTGAGTTTGGATCAATGCCTGGCACATAGTAAATATTTATCAGCATAAATGCCCTGGGAATTTGCATGCACACATGTTGTTCTTCATATGAGAATAATCCAATTGTATGTCTCCAGATCTAAAGTTGCTAAGCAATCACTTGAACTGTATTATTCCATCACTAGTAAACAAAGAAACAAATAAAAAGTAGTTCTTCATGATTCATACCATATTGATATGGTTAAAATGTTTAAATAAGTATATGCTACATATTATTCCATTAACTATCAATGAAATTTAATATTGACCTGGAATATTAAATATTAAATCACATTAAATGAAAGTTTTTAATTTCTTTGTTCTTTTCTGGATTGACTTAGAAGTAAAAGCACTGATCTAAAATTGTGAAATTCCATTTGATGTAAAAAGATGAGCAAGGACAGTATAAAAGTAAAGAGGAAGTTCATACCTTTTGGCTTTTTTTTTTTTTAAGATTTATTTTATTGTTTTTGACAAAGAGAGATAGAGACAGAGAAAAACAGAGAGAAGTGGGAGGGCCCAGAACAGTCTCCATAGTTGTACGTCATCAGTTTTTGGCATGGTTTCCTTCCACACAGGTGGGCGGGGAGAGCGCAGGGTGGGAACTGGGCTGTGGCCTACCACATGGGAGACATCCCCTCTCGATGCCTTAAGCCAGGAGCTGAACCTGGGGTGAGAACCAAACTGGGGGTCTCCCACATGGGAAGCACACACCAGTTCAGCAAATGGGTCCTTGTGGGCTAGGGCTGGGATTTTATCCTTGGTCCCCAGGGCTGCAAAGCGATTGCTTAACCCGCTGAGCCATCTCAGCTTCCCCTACTTTTTTGCTTTTTAATCCCACTTTTTTTTGTTTAAAATCTGGACTGGGTAGCAATATCAGGATTGAATGACATAGCTGATTGTCTTTGTAATGGGTTGGCAAATGCAAAACTTTTAATGCAGAACTTTTAAAAAATAATATTCTGTAGAATGTTGCTTATTTTGTCTGTTCTTTCAGGAATTCAGAATCTTAACGGAAACTGTCAGTAGTGTACACACCATATTTTTTCATGTATGAGATGCCTCCATATATAAGAAAGATAACCTCTACTTTTCTAGCCCAACATTAAGAAATCAATACATGGGTTACTCCCATGTATAAGATGCCCAATTTTTTGGTCAAACAATTTTAGACAAAAGTATCATCTTATACACAGAAAAATATGGTACCTCTATAATACTTTGCAAGAGAGTTTTTGTTTTTTTTTTTTTGAACTGAACTGGGGGCCTCACTGCATTCGGGAAGCACACCCCAGTTCAGGATGTGGGTCCGCCTGGGCCGGAGCCGGGATTCGATCCTCGGTGCTTCAAAGTGAGTGCTTAACCGGCTGAGCCATCCCGGCTTTCCCTGAGGGTGTTTTAAATTTCAGAATTTAACAAAGCTCACAAAAAAATCTGATAATGAATTATAGAAACCACATTTTGAAATAAACTATGTAACTTAAGTATAAATGTTTTTAAGTATTTCTGTCTTTACTAAAATGTTTCCACTGTTGAGAGTATAAACAAGAAATGTCTCTTTTTTTTTTCAATACCTCTCCCTAACAATACAAGTAGAACTTCCCTTTTTTTCAGAGTAGTGGCTCCTATAATGATATGTTACATATTGTCTACTTATGATTTTCAGCCACTTTATTAGAACAGCAATAAGAGAAAAGAGCAAATGTTTCCTTACTTGATTGGGCAAGGATGCACTCTTCATTCACTGGATATTGAATACTCCCTGTGACAGTGCTCAAATGTTGGATCTCCAGGGAGACTTCTATGAGGAAGGCTGCAGAAGTTTGCCATCAGTTTCCTGATGGTGATCATCTGGCTCCAGCTTACTAGACTTCTTTCATTTTTCTTGCTGCAGTGGTTCACTCTTGATGTTGTCAACCCTCATACTGACAAACTAGATCAAATCCACTTACCTTCCCTGATATGCATACCACCCATGGGAAACGGCATTATTTTTGCCACACTAAATGATGGATGTGGTGGTGATTTCCCTGCTGTCCTGGCCTCTGTCTACCATTCTTCAAATTCTCTTTCCCTTAATCTGCTTCAGATCAGCAAGTCTAGTGGCCAACCAAACATCTAACAGTGAAAGTAAATTTGTCTCCTCATCTTTTATAAACCCACTCTTTAGAAGCCATTCTCTTTGAAACTCCTGCCTCCACCCCAACTACATATTAGGAATGGCTTGTCCACAAACACTACTTTCTCCAGCAGGCCTCCTTTTTGTCTCTCATTTTTATTGACTACAAGTGGATAGGAATGGTAGTTGTGGTGGTGATAGGGCTGGTTGTGATATTACTCAGTAAATACTGTACAGTTTATTGATTTTAATTTACAATGTGGAACATTGTTTTAAAAAGATTTATTTTATTAAGAGAACAGAGAGACAGAGAGAAGTGGGGAGGGCCCAGGGAAGTCTCCACAGTTATATATCAGTAGTTTTGACATGTTTCCATTCCACACAGGTTGATGTGGGGCTGTGTGGGGCAAAACCAAACTGGGGAGGGCCTTCCACATGGGAAGCAAGAACCTTTACTGCCATCCCAGCAGTCTCCAGCTATGCCACAGTTCAACCTCTGGGCTTCCACGGGTCAAGGCCGGGATTCGATCCAGGGTCCTTGCGTTTGCAAGGAAAGCGCTCAACCTGTTGAGTTATCCCTGTACCCCCAATGTGGAACATTTGATGTACTTCCTTTTCAACTCTGGAGCAAAATCACAATAATAGGGCAATGTGAAGACTCCCATTCAGTGTGTTATAAATGTGCCTACAATATATATTCTGCTATAACTAGTATTGTTATATTAAATGTCAGCCAGTCCTTGCTTAAGGTATTGCTAAATAGTCTTAAGTGCATACGAGAAATCTCTCTTATTTAGTCCTGTTCAAAACATCTGTGATTAAATCACATCCCATGACAACTCCTTATAACAAAGCTGATGATAGAGAATACTCGATCTGTTTACAGGGACCTCAAATTTAGTCTTTCAAACAAAGTATTTCTTATATATAGTAGTTAGTTTATGGTTTTGTGAGGTATTGGCTGAGGTCTTTAAAGATTTACTTTATTATTTTGAGAGAAGGTGAGAGAGAGAAAGTGGTAGGTGTGGGGAGAGCACAGAGCAATCTCCAGAGTAGTCTCCATAGTAGTTAGTTGTGACATGATTTCATTCCACACAGGTGGATGTGTGGCTGCGAGGGGTGGGAACTTAACCAGGGGCCTCCTGCATGGAAGGGGAAAACCTTCACTGCTGTGCCATCCTGGTGGTTACAGGTTGTGCCGCAGTTTAGCATGTGGGATTGCACAAGTTGGGGCTGGGAATCTAACCTCAGACCACACGACTGTGAGGCAGGCACTCAACCACTGAGCTATCCTGGCATCCCTAGCTGAGGGCTTTAATAAAAAAGAACTAAGGCACTGCACTTAGGGACACAAATATTAGCATATTAAAAATTCCAGCAATAATGAAACTTCCTTTGCTTGGTTTGACTCAGCATTTCCTATGCTTAATTTAAAATGAAATTCTTTTTTCACAGCTTACCAGTATCTCACAGAACTAGTATGAGGAACCCAGTTTGGATCCTCCCTCCCTCCCTTTTTGTAATTTTTGTTTCAATAAGGAACCACAGACTCATGCAAGTTTTCTTTTGTTATTTTTGTTTTAAGATTGATTTTATTGCTTGAGAGAAAGTGAGAGAGGAGAGAGAGAGAGAGAGAGAGAGAGAGAGAGAGAGAGAGAGAGAGAGGAAGGGCCAGAGCAGTCTCCATAGTTGTGTATCACAAACACCGTCAAACTAAAATAATCAATGGGAAGAAAAAAGAAGGAAGCAATAAAAGAAATAGAAATTTAAAAAAAGAGCTACCAGGAAACAAAAGATAAAATGGCTATAGGAAATCCTCATATATCAATCATCACCCTAAATGTAAATGGACTGAACTCACCAATAAAAAGACACAGAGTAGCAATCTGGATTAAAAAACAAAAAACAACTTTATGCTGTCTATAAGAGACACACCTCAGCCACAAGGACAAACACAGACTCAAAGTGAAATGATGGAAAAAAATATTACAAGCAAATGGTATCCAAAGAAAATTAGGTGGAAACATACTTAGATCTGATGAAGCAGACTTCAGGATCAAAAAGATAATAAGAAATAAAGATAGATATTTTATAATGATAAAGGGGACAATAAAACAAGAAGACATGACACTTATTAATATGTATGCCCCCAGCCAAGAAGCAACAAAATTTACAAAGCAATTACTAACAGATCTAAAAGGAGAAACTGACAAAAACACAATTATAAGTAGAAAACTTAAACACTCACTTCACAGCCTTGGACAGATCACCCAAACAGAAAATAAATAAGAAAACATCAGCCTTAAATAATGCATTGTAGGAGAAGCTGGATGGCTCAGTGGGTTAAGCACTCACTTTTGCAGCCCTGGGGACCAAGGATTGAGTCCTGCCCCCGGCTCGTGTGGACTCATATGCTGAACTGGGGAGTGCCCCCAGTTCAGTTCTCACCAGGGAGAGACCCCAGCCCAGCTCCTGCCCTGTGCAGCCCCACATCCACCTGTGGAATGAAACTATGTGGAAAAACCAGTCATGTGCAACTACAGAGACTGTTCTGGTGACCCCGCCCCCCCCCCACACACTTTCTCTATGTCTCTGTATCTCTCTCTCTCTTCCTGTCTGTCAAAAACAATAAAAATAAATCTTTTAAAAAAATTATGCATTGTAGCAATTGGACATAGTTGACATTTACAGGATACTTCATCCTACACATGATTATATATTCTTTTCTGGTGCACATGGAACATTCTCAAGGATAGACCATACGCTGGGATACTAAGGTAGCGTCAGCAAATTTAAGAAGATTAAAATTATATCAGGTGTATTTTCTGATCACAAAGCTTTGAAACTAAAGATAAACAACAAAAAGAAAGCAAGGAAAACCACATGTACATGAAGCTTAAATACCATGTTATTTTAAAATGACTGGATCAAAGAGCAAATAAAGGAAATGATTAAAAAATAGAGAGTCTGATCTGACGGAGCCGAAGTACAGAAACCATATTTACAGGAATCAGATGATGCAGTTTTCAGCTGTGACCGTGCTGACAGTGTTGATAGTGTCGATCCATCCACTTCTAATCATTGCACTGGAATGCTGCTTTAAAATCAAACCCTAGGGAGATCAAAGATGGCGGCATGAGAGGAGAATGCCGATAACTGCCTGGGAAAAGCCTTGTGAACAGAGGGGAACCCACAGGGGAAACCCTGAGAAGAAACCTCAACTAAGAGAGCCACACAACGCAGAACAACACCCAAAGGTTAGAGATAAAAGGGGAGAGCGGGAGAGGGAAAGGGAAGCAACGGTTTGGGGACAGAGACTCGGAGCGTGGCGCGGGGCTGGCAAAAACAAAGGGGGATTGGGGGACGACGGTCAAACTGGAGGAGGATCGAGGGCGGGCTGGAAGCCGAGACCTACGGAGCGTATAATCCCCACAAGACTGTGGACAATTTAACATCTGAACTCAAGGGACAGCACGCAGTGCCCTAATCAGATCACAGAGCCTAAAGTGGAACAGGGACTGCGGAGCAGGGCGGCTGCACTTCCCAGCGGTCGGAGTGAGAGCAGGGCACCAGCCCACAACAGCTCAGCACCCCTGATTTATGGAGGAGATTGACTGTGAAGGAGCGCCTTCTGAAGACAGGGCTCTTGGAGTGAGGGCTGGGGCTTGAGTGGGCATAGCTGCATTGGACATGCTTGGAGTGAATCCGGCGGTCTCAACAGAGCCGGGAGCATAGAGCCGCTGACGCCCAAGCTACGGCCTGTGTGCACAGGGTTTTCGGCGCCCCGCCCACTGGGCCACCGCAGCGCCGCTGACAGAGCACACCCGGGCTTTTGGCGCCCCGCTCACCAGGCCGCCGCGGCACTGCTGCCACCACGCAACTGGGCTTTCGGCGCCCGCCCATCGGGCCGCCTTGACACCTCTGCTTGCTTGCCAGTGTGCAATTGGGCTTTTGGTGCCCCGTTCACCAAGCCGCTCTGGCACCGCTGCCAGCACGCAAGTGCGCAATAGGGCTTTTGGCGCCCCGCCCACTGGGCCGCAGCGGCACTGCTGCTTGCTCCACAGCATGCTACCCGGCTTTTGGCGCCCTGCTCACCAGGCCGATGCAGTGCTGTTGCCCGCTCGCGAGCGCGCAGCTGGGCTTTTGGCGTCCCGCCCACCGGGCCTCTGGGGTGTTGCGGACAGCGCGGGCAATTGGGCTGCCTGCCGGCCGGGTCTCCGTGGTATCATTGCCTGTGCGCAGGACAGCGTGGCCGACCAGGGCCTCTGCCAAGCCCCAGCCCATCCAGCCTGCCCTGCAGGCATGGCTTACAGATACGATTGAAGGAGGGGCAGCCAGGAGGAGAAAAGACCAGAGCTCCTGCGCCCCGCCCACACTGAACCACCAGCCCCCCTGCTGAAAGAGGAATCTGCTATTGTGTCTCAGACCCGCCCTAGCTCCTACTCACATGCCCCACCCCTGGCCACAACTTTACTACTCTGCTATCTAACAGCTAAGACAGCAACCTGAAGTGCCCCAGGACACAGAAGCTGTCTGCTTCCCCCAACCCTCTCCCAAAATCTCCTTCTCCCACAACTGAGTCCAAAAGAAAAAATAAAGAGAAGCCCATCTGATAGGCAAATCCCAAGAGGGAAAACAGACTCATGCGTAAAGCAAAAAGAACCACATCAAACACAATGCACACCTCAGAATCCAAAGCCCCTCCAGAAGATCGGGGGCAGTCTTTAGTAAAGGACCTTGCACACTTGGAATCAAATCTGAGTGAAACAGAATTCAGGGCTGCATTAATCAAGACACTCAGAGAGCTCACTCAATGCTGGCAAAG
>PVKE010049566.1:0-11229 GCA_004027555.1 Craseonycteris thonglongyai | reverse complement strand
TGCATAGCTTCCTAAGGAAAGTATTTCAAAGGTGACTATAGTGATATTCAGCAATGAGGTCTGTAATATTATTTTTTTATTTGTTAAATTTATTGGGGTGACATTGATTGATAATAATTACATTGTTTTCAGGTGTACAATTCTACATTACATGTCTATACATCGCATTATGTACTCACCACCCAGAATCAGCTCTCTTTCCATCACCATATTATTTGATTCCCCCTTCTTACCCCTCCCCAGCTCTCCCACCCACCTCCCCACTTACCCTCAGGTAACCACTAACTATTGACTGTGTCCATGAGTTTTGTTTCTTTGTTACTTGCAGTTTTATATTCTACCTGTAAGTGAGGTCATATGTTTCATAATTCTTTCATTCTGACTTATTTCACGTGATAAGATGTTTTCAGGGTCCATCCATTTTGTCACAGATTGCTGTATTTCACTTTTTCTTATTGGTGAGTAGTATTTCATTGTATAAATGTACCATAACTTCTTTATCCAGTCATTTATCAAAGGCCACTTTGGTTGATTCCATGACTTGGCCACCGTGAACTGTGTTGTGATGAACATTGGGGTACATATATCTTTGAGGATTAAGGTTTTCAGGTTTTTTTGGTAGATACCCAGGAGAGGGATTGCTTGGTCATATGACAATTCCATTCCTAGTTTTTTGAGGAATCGCCACACTGCCTTCTACAGTGGTTGTACCAATTTACATTCCTACCAGCAGTGTATGAGGGTTCCTTTTTGTCCACAGCCTCTCCAGCACTTGTTATTCCTTGTCTTGTTGATTATAGCCATTCTAACAGGTGTGAGGTGGTATCTCATTGTGGTTTTAATTGCATTTCCCTAATTGCTAGTGATGTTGAGCATTTTTTCATGTATCTGTTGGCTGTATGTCTTCAGGGGAGAAGTGTCTGTTTAGGTCTTCTGTGCATTTTTTAATTGGATCATTTTTAAATTGTTGAGTTGGATGAGTTCTTTATATATTTTAGATATTACCACCTTATCAGAGGCATTATTTGCAAATATTTTCTACCATTCGGTTGGTTTCCTTTTTACTTTGTTGATGCTGTCCTTTCCTGTGTAGAAGCTTTTTAGTTTGATATACTCCTATTCATTTATTTTTGCTTTTACTTCCCTTGCATTTGGGGTCAAGTTCATAAAGTGCTCTCTGAGTTCAAGGCCTATAAATTTAGTATCAATGCTTTCTTCTATGCACTTTATTGTTTCAGAGCTTATGTGGAGATCTTTAATCCACTTTTAGTCAATTTTGCTATATGGTGACAGTTCACAGTCCAGATTTACTTTTTTGTATGTGGTTTTCTAATTTTACCAGCACCATTTACTGAAGAGGTTTCCCCTCCCCCATTGTATATTTTTTTCTCCTTTGTCAAAGATTATCTGTCCATGTATTTGTGGGTTTATTTCAGGGTTTTCGATTCTGTTCCATTGGTCTGCATGTCTGTTTCTCTGCCAATACCAAGCTGTTTTTTGTTTTGTTTTGTTTTCGGTTTTTTTTGAATTTTGGTTAATTTGTAGTAATCTTTATTTATTTATTTTTATTGTTTTTTACACAGAGAGAGAGAGAGACAGAGAGAGAGAGAGAGAGATACAGAGACAGAGAGAGAACTGAACTGGGGGAACTCCCCAGCTCAGCACACAGGTCCGCATGGGCCAGGGCCGGGACTCGACCCTTGGTCCCCAGGGCCTCAAAGCGAGCGCCCAACCCACTGAGCCATCCCGGCTCTCCCCCAAGCTGTTTTGATCATTGATGCTTTGTAGTATAGACTGAAGTCAGGAAGTGTGATGCCTCCAGCCTTATTTTTTTTTTTTAATCAGAGGATTGCTTTGGCGATTCAGGGTCTTTTGTGGTTCTATATGAATCTGATTTTTTTTTTTTTAAATCTAGTTCTTGAAAGAATGCCTGTGGGATTTTTATTGGAATTGCATTAAATCTGTATGTTGCTTTGGGTAATATGGCCATTTTAACTATGCTGATTCTTCCAATCCATGAACATGGAATATCCTTTCATTTCTTTGTATCTTCAATTTTTTTTAATAGTGTCATAGTTTTCTGTGTATAAGTCCTTCACGTTCTTTGTTAAGTTCATTCCTAAGTTTTTATTTGTTTTGTTGTGATCACAAATGGTATCGTGTTTCTCATTTCTATTTCTGAAGTTTCTTTGTTACAAATGGTATCATTTTTCTCATTTCTATTTCTGAAGTTTCTTTGTGTATAAAAATGCATTGTATTTTTTTTTTATAAATTTTTATTTATTTATTTATTTATTTTTGACAGAGGGAGAGAGATACAGAGACAGAGACAGAGAGAGAGAGAACTGAACAGGGGGAACTCCCCAGTTCAGCATATAGGTCTGCACGGGCCGGTGCTGGGATTCGATCCCTGGTCCCTGGCACTGCAAACTGAGCGCTTAACCCACTGAGCTATCCCGGCTTCCCTGCAGTGTATTTTTGTACATTGATTTTGTATCCCGCAACTTTACTTCATTCATTTATTATTTCTAACAGTTATCTAGTGGAGTCTTTAGGGTTTTCTATATAAAGCATCATGTTGTCTGCAAAAAATAACAGTTTAACTTCTTCATTTCCAATTTGGATGCCTTTTATTTATTTTTTAATGGCTCTGGCTAGAACTTCTAGCACTATGTTGAATAGCAGTGGTGACAGGGAACATCCCTCTCTCGTTCCCAATTTTAGAAGAAAAAGTTTCAGTTATTCCCTGTTCAATATGACATTTGCTGAGGGTTTGTCATATATGGCCTTTATCATATTGAGGTACTTTCCTTCTATACCCATTTTATTAAGTGTTTTGATCATAAATGGATGTTGTATATTGTCGAATGCTTTTTCTGCATCAATTGATATAATCATATGGTTTTTGTCTTTTATTTTGTTTATGTGTTGTTTCACATTGATTTATGTGGGAATGGTGAACCATCTTTGTGCCCCTGGGATGAATCCCACTTGCTTGTGATGTATAATATTTTTTTTATTGTTTTTGACACAGAGAGAGAGAGAGAGATACAGAGACAAAGACAGAAGGGGAAGGGCCCTGAACAGTCTGCATAGTTGTACATTATTGGTTTTTCCACAGTTTCATTTCACAGGTAGGTGCCGGCCTGTACAGGGCAGGAACTGGGGTGGGGTCTCACCCTGGTGAGAACTGAATTAGGGGCACTCCCCAGTTCAGCATATGGGTCCTCAAGGGCCGGAGCCGGGATTTGATCCTCGGTCCCCGGGGTTACAAAGTCAGCGCTTAATCCACTGAGCCATCCCGGCTTCCCCTGTATAATCTTTTTAATGCATTGTTGTATTCTATTTGCTAGTATTTTGTTTAGTATCTTTGCATCGATGTTCATCAGAGATATTGGTCTATAGTTTTCTTTTTTTTGTGACGTCGTTGCCAGGCTTGGTATTAGTGTAATGTTGGCCTCATAGAATGAGTTAGGAACTATTGCCTCTTCTTCAAATTTTTGGAAAAGTTGGAAGAGGATAGGTGTTAGTTCCTCTTTGAATGCCTGGTAAAACCCATTAGTGAGACCATCTGGTCCTGGACTCTTGCTTTGGGGAAGGTTTTGAATGATTGTTTCAATTTCCTTACTGTTGATTGGTTTGTTTAGGTTATCTGGTTCTTCTTGATTCAGTCTAGGTTGACTATATGTTTCTAAAAACTTGTCCATTTCTTCTAGGTTGCAAAATTTGGTGGCATATAGTCCTTCATGGTATTTTTGTGTGATCCTTTGTGTTTCTGTGGTATCAGTTGTAATTTCCCCTCTTTCATTTCTAATTTGGATTATTTGTGTGTTTTATTTTTTTCCCTAGGTGAGCCTAACCAGGGGTTTGTCAATTTTATTAATTTTTTCAAAGAACCAGGTCTTTGTTGCATTAATTTTTTCTATTGTTTTTTTATTCTCTATTTCATTTAGTTCTGCTTTGATTTTTATGATTTCTTTCCTTCTGCTGACTTTTGGTGTTTTTTGTTCTTCTAAGTGTAATATCTTCTTGCTGTATTGTCCCCTTTATCATTATGAAATGTCCATTTTTGTCTCTTATTATCTTTTTGATATTGAAGTTTGCTTTGTCAGATATAAGTATGGGTACACCTGCTTTTCTCTGGGTGCCATTTGCTTGAAGTATTTTTTCCCACCCTTTCAACTTGAGTCTGTGTTTGTCCTTGTGGCTGAGGTATGTCTCTTAGACAGCATAAGGTTGGTTTTTGTTGTTTATTCCAGTTTGCTACTGTGTGTTTTTATTGGTGAGTTCAGTCTATTTACATTTAGGGTCGTGATATATCTATGAGGATTTCCTATAGCTATTTTATCTTTTGTTTTCTGGTAGCTCTTTTTTTTTATTTTTTATTGCTTCTTTGCTTTTTTCTTCCCATTGGTTATTTTCGTTTGATGGTATTTATGACTGTTTTTCTGTTTTCTCTTCTTTTATTGTTATGTGCCAGTTCTAAGTTCTTTTTCAGTGGTTACCATGAACTTAGTATAAAAGGAAGTTTTATATACACAATGATTCCTTTTCTTAAGGATGTTTCTTATATCTATTCTTTTTGGAAACTTAAATCTTTACTTCCTTCCCTTTTTATATTTTTGTTGTTTTAGTTTATCCCTATTTACTTCTACTTTTTGTTTCAGGTTCAATCGCCTCCTTCAGTATTTCTTTAAGTGTTGGCCTTGTGCTGGAGAATTCCTTCAGTTTTTGTATGTCTGAAAAGGTCTTTATTCCTCCTTCATATCTAAAGGATAACTTTGCTGGGTATAGGATTCTTGGCTGGTAATTTTTCTCCTTTAATATTTTGAATACTTTGTTCCATTCCCTTCTGGCTTGTAGAGTTTCTGTTGAGAAATCTGATGAGAGTCTGATGGGCTTAACTTTATAGATTATGGTGTTCTTTGTTCTGGCTACCTTGAGGATTCTTTCTTTGTCTTTGACCTTTGACATCTTCAGTATAATGTGCCTTGGAGAGGGTTTGTTAGGATTCAAGTAGCTAGGGGTCCTGTTTTCTTCTTGGATTTGAGGTTCCAGTTCTTGCCATAGATTTGGGAAGTTCTCATCTACTATTTGTCTGAGTAGATTATCTGTGCCCATCTCGTCCTCTGCTCCCTCTGGAATACCTATAATTCTTACATTATTTTTTCTGATGGGGTCAGCTGGTTCTTGTAGATATCTTTCATTTTCTTTTAACTTTTAGTTCTCTTTCTTCTTCCTTCTGTGACATTTCCAAATTTTTGTCTTCAATTTCACTAACTCTTTCCTCTTTCTGGCAAGTTCTGCTTCCTATGCTAGCTATTTCATTTTTAACTTATTTTATTTTGTTGTTTATCTCCAGAATTTCTATTTGCATCTTTTTTCATAGATTCAATTTCCTTTCTGAGATCACTTAGCTCCTTCTATGTACTCTGCCAGTTTTCTTTGATCTCTTTGAGTGTTTTTATAATTGCAGCCTTGAATTCTCTGTCATTGAGCTCATATAAATCCATATCTTCAAGTTCCTTTTCTGGAGATTTTTCTCTTTCTTTCTCAGCTCCTTTGTTCAAAGGGGTATTCATCGCTTTTGGAGCATTTCATTTTCTGGACATGAGGACTTTTCCCCTGGCAGATGTGAAGGTGTCTTTCTTTTATTTCCTAGCTTGTGTTAGTGTCTTATAATATTTTCTCTTATTTATTTGGTTTGCTCACAGTGGGAGACTTCCTAAAAGGTGGGCTTCTCTTTGATTCAGTCACCCTGGTCTTTGTATGCCTACTCTTTGGGAAGGTATGGTGGGTGATAGTATTCTATGCCTCTGAGATCCCACTGCTGTCAGAAGCTTCCACACCTAGATCCCTCTGCTGGCTGCAGTGGGAAAGTTGTGGGCGGGGCTTGTTGGGAAAGGTGCAGATCTGTTTGCATCACAGGGCAATGGTTGCTTCCCTCTGCTGGCTTCAGCAGGAAGAGTAGGGGTGGGATTTGCTGGAAAAGGTGGTCTGATTGCATCACAGGGTAATGGCAGCTTCCCAGCAGTAGTCACTGAAGGCAGGCTATGGGTGAGGCCTTCAGGGCAAGCCCTGGGAGGTAGCAAGGAGAAGCATCCAGGCTCAGTGTCCAAGGCCATGCACGCTGTGCTCAGGTTGGAGCCCCACCTCACTGAGGCCCACTCTGCGCCTCAGCCTCCAGCACATTCCCAGTGTTGGTGCTCCAGCCACTGGAACACCTGCCTGCGGCTCTAGTTGCTGGCCTCATGCTCTGTCGGCCTCCAGCTGCAGCCACCCAACCCAAGCACGGGCAGCCAGATCTTCACTCCAGTCACCAGCACTGATCTCTGGCTGCTGCTGGTGCCTGGCTCTGGCCTCCTGCACCATGCTATGGCCACCCTCACCATGCCACAGCTGCTACTCCTGCACTCCCACCAGGGCCTCTCACCACCATCAGCCATACCAGCTTTTCCATCTACCCTGTGCTCTGGTGTCTGCGCCTCCGCCTCTGTCTTTTCCAGGCCTCCAATCTGCCCAGAGTCATTCTTCTCCTGGACCCGCACCCCCACACTCCCACCTCAGGCAGTCTCTCCTCTGCTGGACTCGGGTCAGCCTCTGGGTCAGTCACCAGGTAGGTCTCCAGGTCACACACCATGGCATGTCTTCACACTGTTCCCTTTCTCTCTCACTCACCTCCATTTCTCCAGCTTTAGGTATTTTCTTGTGATAAGTGGGTTCCTCAGCCAAGGGTATGTGTTACTTAAGGATTCTCTGGTTGGATTTTAGTTGTTTAAATTGTTGTCTTTCCAGGAGAGGTTTCAAGAGCTCCTCTCATACTGCCATCTTGATGATGTCTCCTGTAATATTATTAATAGCACTTTTTCTAGAATGAGTTCAGGAACTCAATTTTCAGACCTTATGTGTGTGTATATATGTATATATGAGGGCTATTTGGAAAAAATGCAGCCATTGTCAATATAATGAGAATAATTGCATGGGTAGATACTTTCTGGACAACTGTTATATATATGTGTGTATATGTATTTATCTCTTTCTATGTATATATGTGTATAGATATATATATACATATCTATATATGTATGTATGTGTGTATGTAGACATATATGTGTGTGTGTACACACATACACACACACACACATCTTTGAACAAGGACAATTTTAATGTGTTTAATTCAGCCTACTGATGTTTATATCATTATCATTCAAATGACCTGAAAGTTCACAATGTAGAATGTGAAACACTAAGGTTTATAAGATTTATAAACTAATATAAAAGACATGCTATTATGAACTTAAATATATACATATACTGTGTACTGAAATTATGGTACTTTAGCTGTATTATAATGACACATTATGAAAAAACAAAGAAAACTTCACAGTGTGGCGAACTGTTCTAAACTAATTATGAAAGACTTCCTGGAAGAGATTCTTTTTAAGCAATAGCTAAGGGATGGAAGGAACTGGTTTAGTTTTAGACAAAGGCTTAGAATTTCCTATAGGAATACTTTATCCAGGAAATGCTGAGTAGATTGCCTGACTGAAGTTGATGACATCAGCAGGGATATTGTGTGAAATATCTGGGGAAGGTAGGATTTAAATTTGAACTATAGAATCATAAGCCACAGAGAAGTTTTTAAAGATTTATTTTATTGTTTTTGACAGAGACACAGAGAGAGGGACAGAGAGAGTCAGAGAGAAGGAGGAGGGCCCAGAGCAGTTGCCATAATTGTACATCATCAGGTTGGTTTTTTTTTTTTTTGAGAAACTTTTAAATTTGGAGAAAATATGATCAAATATTGGACTTGGCTGTCCTTTAGTAATAATTTAGTAATTTAGTAATAATTCTCTAAAAGAGAATTCTCCCACAGGTTAAGTACTACAGTTGGTGTTTGCAAGGGAATTACCTTAGATAACTTATTTATATGAAACAAAGTATTAAAATAGAAATCATTTCCTGAGATGTCAGTAAACTTTACTGCTGTTTTTTGGGTAAATTTCTCATTGTAAGTTTCTCTCACCCACAAAGCGGGGAAAAGTCCTTGGGCAGAAGCAAATGTGCCAGCACAAGGATTGATGTGATGGGGAAAACTGGAGGGGATGGGGAGGGTGCCAGGTGAAACTGATTCCAAGCATTCTCTCCAGTGAAGGAATCAAGTAAGACAGGAGGAAAGACCAAACTTAGTTTCATTTAAAAGAGAGACCACAGAAAACTACTATTGTAAAGACATTAAATTCTTAAAAAATTATTTAAACTTTATGTTTGCTATTTTTAACCCATTTCTTACTGTAGTTATTGGAGAAAAAAACAGAAAATCCTGAACAAGAGTTGTATGTTATATTTGTGAACTTGCCTGCCTAGTTCCTGAAGTGATTTAAGGTGGTTTATTGAAGATTCTGAACATGAGTTGAATGTAGGCTAGAAAAACAGGGCATAAAGCAGGACTAGGAATGTTTTATACACTCACTAAGAGGTGGATCACAAATTGGATTTAGAGTTTGTTGTTGCCAATGTGAACAATAAAACCTAATCAGATAAATATCAGTAGCCATAAAATTAAAATAAACAGATTGCTGAAGAAAAGCACAAAGGTTTCTGACAGGAAGATGAGACATTCTCTTGCTTCTTTTGGAATAGGAGAGGCAGGGATGGATAAAAGACATGGCTGCACCCAATTCAAGACAGGTTCCAGGAAAAGAATTCCTAGTGGAAAAGTGGGGAACAAGCATACCAACCTTGGAGTTCTTAGGACATAAAGCAAAGAGGTAATTAAGGGAGAAGGAAAAGTCCCTAGTCATAAGAGGTCCTTGAGTTTCTGCTCATCAGAAGTGGTAGGAGTGATTTCCTGATAGTAGTGAAGAAAATATTTGAGCTTAATTAAGAAAATAATTATGGATAACAGATTTTTACGCGTTTGGAAAATAGACATCTTTACTTGTACGTTAAATGACACTCCTAGTTCTTTAGTGCTTTCTGTCAGGGTGATATTTTTCACAACAGTATTACATCAAAATACATACTAAAAGCAGCACCAATTTTAAAAATTTGAATTGTGGTAGAATATTATAAAATTTATCATCTTATTTTTATGTGTACAGTTTATTAGTATTAAGTACATTTATATTTTTGTGCAAGTAGTCTCCAGAAGTCCTTTCAGCCTGCCAAACTGAAACTATAATCATTAAACAACACCTCCCCATTCAGCCCTCCCTGCAACCACTGGCAACCACCACTCTATTTTCTGTCTTCTGCAAATTTAAATCCTCTAGGCTCCTCCAGTACCAATTTTCAGGACAGTCCAATATGGGAGAAGACTCTTAAATTTATGATTCATGCTATCACTCAACAATAATTGTACTGTATCTTACTATGTATAATGCATACTTTTTTTGGTCTAAATTTGTGAGGGAAAAATAAGGATGCACACTGTACATGGGTAGTACTAATTCTGTACTATATAAATGTTTTTAATTGTTTTATTTATGCTTATGAGTTTAAAGTGCAACTCTCGAAGTCAATAATGATATCCAAATATAAAATAATTCTGTGGAATATGATAATCACCTTGGCTCGGGCACCAATTGGTCTAGGGTAGTGCTGTGCTTCAACCTCTTGTGCCTCCGTCCTTGTAAGCTCTCTGCTTTCAACTGACCTGGGGGTTGTGTTTTGGCCCTTGCTCCCAGGTTCCCAGCTCACTTCCTCTTCTACCAGGCTCTGAGTCACAATCTGTGACCCCCATCTGTCCTTTTCTCTTCTCTCCTGCTCACCTCCCTTTCTTTTATTTTGTATCTGTTCTTGTATTTTGTAATTAATTGTTACATAAAATTTCTTGTACCATAATATGAGATCTGGTAATTAAGTTTGTGAACTTGCCACTGTTCACTTATGTTGGCAGCATTGTACAAACTTGGTAAGGTTTCACAAGCTTGGTATATCAGTACCTCACAGCTGTGTTTGTGTCGACATGTAAAGGTGTCTGGCTGGGGGGGTTCTCATTATTGTGTGTTTTTGTGTGCTGTCTCAAGAATGTCAGAGCTTGAATTAGAGCAATTAACAAACATTAAATTTCTTGCTAAACTTGGCAAGCGTAGAAGTGAAATCAGGGACATGTTAGTCCAAGTTGATGGAGATAATGCCACAAAGAAAATGCAGTGCACAGATGGATTAAACATTTTTCTGAGGGGAGAGAAAGCATCACTGATGGAGAGAGGTCAGGGCTGCCAGTAACAATAAGAACTGACAAAACCATTGCAGAAATTCATTGAATTGTGTGTCAAAGTCATTGGCTGTGAGAAGCATAGAAGACCAAGTAACATCAAGAGAGAAACAAAAAAATCTTTTCTTTTAAAGATTTATTTTTATTGTTCTTTGACAGAGAGAGAGACAGAGAGAGAAAGAGAGAGAGAGAGAGAGAGACAGTCAGAGAGAGACAGAGAGAAGGGTGAGGGCCCAGAGCAGTCTCCATAGTTGACAGCATTAGTTTTACATATAGTTTTACTCAACAGGTGGGTGCAGGGCTGTGCAGGGCAGGAGTGGGGCCAGGAGCCTCCCACATAGGCCCCGGGAAAAACTGAACTGGGGACACACCCCAGTTCATCATCTGGGTCCACCTGGGCCAGAGCTGGGATTTGATCCTCAGCTTCCAGGGCTGCAAAGCAAGCGCTTAACCCGCTGAGCCATCCCAGCTTCCCCTGGAAAATTTTAACTAAAATTCTTGTCATGAGAAAGATGTGAGCAACAATGGTCCTGAAGGAACTCACCAATGAACAAAAGCAGAGGATGGTGAAAGTTTGCCAAGACCTTTAGGAGAATAAGACAATGTTTTGGGCCCTGTTATCACTAGTGATGAAACATGGGCGTAGCAATATGACCCTGAAACAAACCGTCCAAGTGCACAATGGAAGTTAGCCAATTCTCCATAACCAAAAAGTTCCGTCAGCCCAAATCAAGAGTTAAAACCTTTTTTGATATCAGAGGGATTGTTCATTATGAATTTGTACCAACTGGAAAAACAGTCAACCAACTTGACTCTTTGGAAGTGCTGAAAAGGATGCATGAAAATGTTTGATGAAACAACCTGAACTTTTTAGGCTCTTGCATCACGATAATGTACTAGTTCACATGGCACTGTCTGTGAGAGAGTTTTTATCAAGTAAACAGATAACTGTATTGGAACACTGTCCCCACTCACCTAATATGGCCTCCAGTAACTTTTTCCTTTAC
>PVKE010049565.1:0-11229 GCA_004027555.1 Craseonycteris thonglongyai | reverse complement strand
TTGATAACAATTAGACAGTTTACAGATGTACAAGTCCACCTCACATCATTCATGCATCGCATTATGTGCCCACCTCCCAGAATCAGCTCCCCTTCCATCACCATATATCTAGTGCCCACTCCCACCTCCCCCCACAACTGTCCCCCCGCTCTTCCCCCCTATCCTGGTAACCACCAAACCATTGAGTGTGTCCATAATGCTTCACCTTTCTTCTTATCACCTGAAATTGTCTTAAACTTGGCCAAGACCAAATACTATTTAATTGCTAACTCTAATGTTTTTTTTTTCCATTCTCATCCTAATGAGGCTCTTGGTAGTATTTGGTTCTTTTGAATTTACCTCTGCTTCTTAACATTTTCATCTCTTGAATATTCTCCCCCATCACTCTGTGTCACTCTGCTTTGGGTTTTCTTCCCTCCCCCTTGATAACTGTTCCTCAGCACTTACTCCAAACAGCCTTTTCTCACTATACATTATCTCTTTAAGTTATGAGTTGGGAGCAAGGGAGTGGGAGTGGGCACCGGATATATGGTGATGGAAGGGGAGCTGATTCTGGGTGGTGAGCACATAATGTGATGCATGGATGATGTGATGTGGACTTGTGCATCCGGAAACTATCTAATTGTTACCAATCAATATCACCCCAACAAATTTAACAATAAAATAAAATAAAATAAGTTATCTCATCAGCTACTATGGTTTCAGTTCTTATCTCTAGGCACTCATAATTATATCCAATCCAGATTCCTTTCCCCTTCAAGCTGTAAATCACCACTTCTTAAACTTTTCTAGGCTTCTCTAGATGAATGAATTGTGAGCACTCCAAGCTCAACATGTTCTAAACAAAATTATGTTCTTTCAAACCCTTTGTATCCTCTCTCTTGTTAATAATTCCATAGTTCACCCAATTGTCTGTTACAATAATTTATTCCTTCCTCTCTTCTTCCTCCCACATTGAAATAAACATCAGATCCTTTTCATTTCCCCTAATTATTGTCTAAATTTGTCTTCTCTCCACAATAACTACCACTATCTTAAATTTATGTGAGATCAACAAATAGTTTCCTACTCATTTCTAACTGTTCTTTCTCTCTCTCTTTCTTCCTGATCATCCCTCCAAAGATATACAATTGGCCACTAACACCCACATGAAATGATGCTTAACATCATTAGTCATCAGGGAAACTAAATGAAAACCACAACTTTATACTCACTAGGATGTCTACAACCCAAAATTCAGACAATAACAAGCATTAGCAAGGATGTGAAGAAATTGAAGTCCTTATACATTTCTGAAGAGAATGTAAAATAATCCTGCTTCTGTAAAAAACAATCTGGCAGTTCCTCAAATAGTTAAACATAGAGTGCCATATAACCCAGTAATTTTAATGCTGGAAATACACTCAAAATAACTGAAAGCAGGGTCTAAAGCAGATATATTTTACACTGGTGTTACAACATCATTATTTACAATAGCCAAAAGTAGAAACAACCCAAAAGTCTATCCACTGATGAATGGATAAAATAATATGGTATATCCACACAATGGGGTATTATTTGGCCAAAAAAAAAAAAGGAATAGAGTACTGATTCATGTTATGACATGGATGAATCTTGGAAACAGGCTGAGTGAAAAAGCCATACACAAAAGACCACATATTATGTGATTCTATTCATATGAAATGTCCAGAATAGGCAAATCTATACAGATATAAAGTAGATTGCTGCTTGCTTCGGGCTATGGCTGAAGGGCAAAGGGGAACTGTGTGGTAATAGTTAAAGGGTATGTGATGTGCTTTTTGATGCACTGGGAAAAGTCCACAACTGATTGTGATGCTTGTTGCACTACTCTGTGAATACACTGCAAAACGTTGAGTTATACACTTTAAATGGATGAAATTTATGATATGTAAATGATATCACAATAAAGCTATTACAACGAAAATACTTGTTGGCCATGTCCTCTGTGTCTGATGCTGCACTGGTTGATCAACTCATGGGTATAGAGATAACTAAGACTCAGAAGCCTTCAAGGAGCTTATGATGAAACCTGATAGCAAAGTAAGTAACTGTTATGATAGAATAAAATAAAATGCTCTAATAGAGTGCTGGACTTCTGGCAGAAATAATGAATACTTATGACTGATACATTAAGGAGTGCTTCAGCTAGGAAGCACTGGATTATGAATAAGAATTTAATTCAATAAACGAAATCTTGCGATATTGTTGGGGTAAGGGTAGAAAAAGTTGAGGAATCAGCACATGCAAAGAAATGGCAGCCTAGAGTTATCTAACACAATCAAGGGGCAACCAAAAATTTGGATAGTGCATAAGGAGTATGGAGAGGTGTTATGAGAGATGAATCTGGAAAGGTAGCTTGAGGTTAAATACATGAGGCCTTTGAATTCCCTGGAGATCAGTGTATTTCCTGAGATAGGACTTAATTTCACATGACAATGATGTGGCAAAGCTCTCAGTAGGAATAATAAAACAGTATCTGTGACTCTGCCACTGACTAGCTGTGACCTTGGACAAATCACCTAAACTTTCTGGACCTCAATTTCCTTGACCAGAAAATGAAGATAATCATCCTACTCATAAGCTCTTATTATTGGTCAAATGAATGGGGGAATGTGACAGACATTGTAAGCCGAATAACTCAACACTTATTTCCAGTCTCGCCTTTGCAGGAATCTACAACACAAGTTTGAAAAGCCAAATACATGTTTAGTCTCCCTTGGGGCTCAGATGTCCACATGGCAGTAACACACTTTATTAGCTAACTATATATGAACAAAAGGCTGCTGAAGGGTTACTAGAGAGTTTTTCTTTTTCTTTTTTCTTTCTTCCTTCCTTGCTTCCTTTTTTTGGGTGTGGAGGGGGGTGGTTAATTGCATATTTTAATTTAATTTTATCTTTTTAAAATTAAATGTATTGGGATGACACTGGTCAACAAAATTACACATACAGACATTATTAATGCTGTCAACTTCACCTTAGTTTCTGCCATGAATACAGATGTGATACCTGGGGCTCTAATATACATCTTGAAGCTAAATTATTGGCAGCAAAAAAGATGAAAAGCCAACATAGTGAGGATGGACAGCAGTGCAGAAATATTGGAGGAGACTCTGGACTCGTGATGACACCAGTAAATGAATGTCAACAACCACCTACCTCTGGACTTACTCTTTTTTTTTTTTAAGATTTATTTATTGTTTTTGATAAAGAGAAAGAGAGATACATATTCAGAGACAGAGAGAGGGGGGAGGGCCCAGAACAGTCTCCATAGCTGCACACCATGAGTTTTTCCGCATAGTTTCACTCCACAGGTGGGTGCGGGGCTGCACAGGGCAGGAACTGGGCCGGGGTCTCGCCCTGGTGAGAACTGAACTGGGGGCACTCCCCAGTTCAGCATACGGGCCCACATGGGCCAGGACCCAGACTCGATCCTTGGTCCCTGGGGCTGCAAAGTGAGCGCCCAACCCACCAAGCCATCCCGGCTTCCCCTGGACTTATTCTTAAGTGAGAAAAGCAAACCTCTATTTGTATAAGTTAGTTGGGGTCTCTATTACCTGCAACCCAAAACATTCTTCTTTTAAAGATTTATTGTTTTGTTTTTGACAGAGAGAGACAGAGACAGAGAGAGACAGAGAGAAGGGGGAGGGTCCAGAGCAGCCTCCATATTTGTGCATCATGAGTCTTTAACATGGTTTTGTTCCACACAGGTGGGCAAAGGGTGAGAAGGGTGGGAACTGTGCTGGGGGTCTCCCGCATGGGAGGCATGCCCCCTTGAGCTGGGGGCTGAACTGGGAGAGCAAGAACTGAACTGGGGGCCCCGGATGGGAAGTATACCCCAGTTCAGCGTATGGGTCCACATGGACCTGGGCTGGGGCCAGGATTCAATCCTCAGTCCCCGGGGCTGCAAATCAAGTGCTTAATCTGCTGATCCATCCAGGCTTTCCCCAAAACATTCGTAACTGATACAAAGTTTATAAGAAAAATTTTAGTAACTAGAAGGTGATTTATAAAAATAAAGTATTATTTTTAGAGAAGACTTTACAATTTCAGTTTTATTTTGATAACATGGATAAAAATAATTTAGAGAGATGAATTATTGTAGGAAATGCTAGTGAGGTAGTAATGACAAGAATCCAGGCAATGAATGATGAAGGTGCTGTGACAGTGATGATGAGGAGCAGGAGACTGACACCAGTGATAATGGTGGAAAACCAGTGATAAGTGGAGGGAAAACTGATGGGACCTGGCAACTGATCAAACCTTAGGGGAGGGTGCAGGAGTGGGAGGGGTTGAAGATGCTATCGGACATTTTAGCTCTAGTGACTGAGGAAATTGTGGGACTGTAAACCTATATTCATAACATAGAAATATATTCATATAATTATAAGGAGAAAGATGAGTTCAGTTTTGGACATATTGACATTGAATTGTTTGAAACACACATAGGATAGGTTCCGTAGGCAGTTGAGAATATGGGCTTAGAAGAAAGATGGAAATATGCATTTGGGTGTCATCAGCATACAGGTGGAAGCTGAAGCCATGGGAGTGGGTGGGATCACTCATGAGGAGCAGGTATAGGAGAGGAGAAGATGTCTAGAAGTGAAACTTGTGGGAGGATGGCTATCTTTAAATATTGGGTGAAAATGGAAGAATCAGTGGAGAAACTAAGAAAAATTCAGTTCAGAATCAGCTGCTGATTCTGGGTGGTGAGCACATAATGCAATGCATAGACAATGTAATGCAGAATTGTACACCTGGAAACAATGTAATTGTTATCATCCAATATCACCCCAATAAACTTAACAATAAAAAAATAAAAGAAAGAAACATTCAATCATTAAAAAATATTTTTTTGCTATGATCCATCTAGATTCACATATTTGTGTATTGTTGTTTTTTTTAGGCTCAAACACATCTTTATTAATCAAAATAGGAGCCATTGCAATCAACACACTTTTACCAATGAGAAATGGGTTTGTTTATGCCTGTAGCATAAAAATTCATGTTTTGGGATTCAGTGAACTCTTCAAAAGCATTCTCTGCATCCTGCTGGTTGTGGAAGCATTTTCCCTGCCAGAAGTTGTCCAGATGCTTGAAGAAGTGGTAGTTCGCTGGTGAGAGGTCAGATAAATATGGCAGATGAAGGAGAATGTATTGTTTTTTAAAAGACTTATTTTATTGTTTTTGACAGAGATAGAAAAAGACAGAGACAGAGAGAGAGACAGAGAGAAGGGGGAGAGCCCAGAGCAATCTCCATAGTTGTACGTCATCAGTTTTTGACATGGTTTCATTCTACACAGGTGGGCAGGGGCCACACAAGGCAGGAACTGGGCTGGAGGCCTCCCACATGGGAGGCACAACCCCTCGAGCTAAGGGCCAAACCGAGGCATGAGAACTGAACAGGGGCCCTTCAGCATTGAAAGCACACCCCAGTTCAGCATATGGGTCCACACAGGCTGGGGCAGGGATTTGATCCTTGGTACCCAAGGATGCCAAGTGAGCATTTAACCCACTGGACCATCCTGGCTTCCCCTATTTTAAAACACAAATCACAAGTGAAAGAAATAACATTGGGACTTGAAATATCACATTTTATCTTGTTTTTGTTTGTTTATTTGTTTGTTTTAAGCACTCCCAATCTCTTTGAGAACTTTTTCTTTCACTGGAAAATAATTAAGAAAAAAACATTTTCCCTTTCCCTGTTTTTACACAAAGCAACTAATCTTTTTATTGCTTGTACTTGGATTGTTGTGTTTATCTTCACAAAGTAATTGCTGCACATATGAGAAATGATGGAGAAATGAGATTAAGTTACAAGAGCAGAAGAAAAGCAGACATCACCTTGTGGCCATACCTTGAATTTCTATTTATTTATTTATTTATTTATTTATTTATTTATTTATTTTTGCTTTAAAAATATATTAATGTTTTCTCTTAATTTCAGAATTTGGGGAGTTTTATATCTCTTCCTAGACTAAACTAATTTTATAATAAATCACAAGTAGTTTAAACCTTGCTTTTTACAATTGCTGCCCGTGGATACCCTTGCCGTTCACTAGTACATAATAAAAGGCCTTTCTTTAGGAATGTGATCACAGTGACAAGAGCTACTATATATTGAGTACACACACATGCAGAGAGATAATCTATCAAGTTACTAATAAGCAGATATTCAAATGCCAGCACACAAGCCCTTCTGAACATTTTTATTCTATCAAGTCGTTAGTATTTCTAAAGATATATATGTGCATAGTTTATCTAATAGACTGGAATGACTTTTACTTCTATTTTGCCAAATAAAGAAAAGTTTCTCTGACTCTAAGAAAAAATATATTTATTGACTGCCTACTCTGTTCCAAGCCCTGGACTTTAGGCTGAGCACTCAGAGAGTTAGGAAGAAAACCAGAGAATGCAGTAATGAGTAGGCTGGAGAGCAAGGGTGGCTAGTCATCAGTGTAGCATGTTGCAGAAAAGTCAAGTGGAGTGAGAAATGAGGAACTCCTTTCCTCAGCCATATTCATCTAAATTCCTTTAATGAGAGTTTATTGTTAGCTGAAATAGCCTGTCTGGAAGATAAATGATAAATTAATTTGAGAACTGACTTTAAAACTCTCAAGTGGCCTAAATCATTTAAAAGAAGTTCAAATTCTATTATGTGAGATTGAATTGGTTTCTGCAGGTGGTTGTGCAACTTTCTCCCCTAGAGATATGTTTGTCAAATATGATTTCTGTCCACTTCCTCCTAGGAGCAATAATAGTGGTGCTGAGAGAAGCACAACTTCATCAATTCCCTTTGGAGACTTATTCTGTGAATGTAAATTAAAGTTCTCTTCTCTGAACTCTAATAGATCTTAGAGCCCTATGCTATGCTATATACACTTGATATATGTGTGTTTTTTTTTCCTTTACTTGTATCATGAGTGTTAGTTTTGTCTCTCCAAAGAGACTGAAAGGTTCTCAAAGGTAGAGATCATAGATTTTGTTTTCCTCCCTCCCCAAAGGTCTGGGCACAGAGTAGGTACTCAATAAATATTTAGGTAATGGAGATGTATTAAAGGTAATTTTATAAAATGTCAATGTGCATTTTATAAAATGTACATTAAAATTAATATTATTTTAAATCCTAATGCCAGGGGAAGCTGGGATGGCTCAGTGGGTTAAGTGCTCACTTTGCAGTCCTGGAGACTAGGGATTGAATTCCGGTCCCAGCCCGCTTGGATCCATATGCTGAACTGGGCTGTGATTCCCATGTGGGAGACCCCAGTTTGGTTCTTGCTCCCCCGTTCAGCCCCCGACTTGAGGGACATGCCTTCCATGTGGGAGGCCGTCAGCTCAGTTCCTGCCCTGCGTGGCCCCCACCCACCTGTGTGAAATGAAAACATGTCGAAAAGTGATGGCGTACAACAATGGAGCCCGCTCTGGGCCCTCCTCTTTCTCTCCGTCTCACTCTTTCTCTCTGTCAAAAATAATAAAATAAATATTTTTAATTTTAATTCTAATGCCAGGAGTCTAGCTATCTAATTTCATTTGTTACAGGGTGTAGCTTAGAAGGGTACAATGAAAGGGCATGAGGTGGGCCACGGGCTGGCTGGGAAGGCATGCTCATGCCAGTGGCTGGGGTGCCAGGACCACAAAAGCTTAAGAGTATGGACCTGAACATCCTAGGACATCCTCTCCCTGCTGCTGGATGGTGCCTTCTGGGTTGCTCCCTGAGCTCCTCTGATGCCTCTGTAGCCCCTACTCCAACTTGGGTTCACACGTGCCTCACTTCATTCCAGGTCTGTATGAGCAACATTGGATTTATGTATTTATTTGATTAAAATGAGTTGTTGTGTAGCCATTGGTGCCTGTATTGGGGAAAACTAGCATACAGGCAAGAAGCTTAGAGCCTCAGTGGAGAAAATTTTTTCATGAAAGAGACCAAGAACTCTTGCCATTATTTGTAATTCCTTATTCTCCCAACAGAACATACTAAGAATTTGTAATCAAAGATCTCTTCATCTTATTGATAAAGCCACAAATAAACCAAAATATCTGTCAATGTCAACTGTAGTGTGTCAGACCAGTTCTATCGCTACAAGATGCCCTGTCTGATTGCCAAGTTTGGGGAAAAGGAAATGAAATCAAGACAGTTATACTCAACATGGTTGCAAAGGCACTTAATTGGTCTCCAATGTATCCTACCAAATATTTTGGTTGTAAGCCGGGGGCACAGACACAGTTTGATGTTAAGAATGACTATTACATTGTCAATGAATCTCATGAGGTGAATAAGCTGCAAGACATGTTGGATGGATTCATTAAACATTTTGCTCTCTGTCCTGAGTGTAAGAACCTTGAAGCAGAGCTGCATGTCAAGCCAAAAAATAAAACTACCAAATTAACAAACAAACAAACAAACAAACAAACAAACAAACAACGAACAATAGGTAATTTTTGTAACGGCATGCTTGACACATATAAACTCTGCACATTCAATCTCAAAAACTCACCTGAGAATAGTAACAGTGGTATAAGAAAGAAAGTAAAGTAAACAAAAAGTAGAAATGGCAAAGACAAGGAAAATGACTCCAAGTCTAGCAGTGAGATACCACCACCATGACCTCCAAATGAAATCAGTTCTCCACATGCTGTGAAAGAACAGAGTGGTTATTTGGGAGCGGGGGTGCGGGTACAACTGAGAAAGCTCAAAGGCACAGACAGAATGGATTCAATAAATCAGTGACCAAGCAAAAGTTCTGACATTTAGTGATGATTTGGAAAGGACTCTTAACCAGAGGGTCAATACCCTATTTGATTTTGTTATGAAAAAAAAAGAAGGTATTTTTGACTCATCTGACAAGGAAATCCATATTGAAGCAGAAAGCCTGAATGTAAAAGCTATGGGCTCTCTTGTATTGATGAAGGTTCTTTTTTAATGAGAAGATTGGAGAACAGATTAAGAAATACTCATAAAGGTGCCATTTTTCCTACAATTTTGTCACAACAACATAAAAGCTCAATGGTACCATCTTCCTGAGTGTGTGTGGTAGCAATCGAGTTCAGCTTCTCTCCAATATTCCACATAAAGGACATGAACAATACAGACATTTTGGAAGAAGAGGTCATTATCAGTAGGTCAGAAAAGAATCTCAGAAATTTCTCAAAAGAACTTCCCAAAGAGGTTCATTTCAAAACAGAACCATTTATAAAGTGGTTGAAGGAAGCAAAGGATGACTCTCTGGTGGCTAAGATGATGAAAATGAGAATATTGAGGTGATGTACTTGAAGACTGCCAGTGTATCAAAAGTTGAAGCTGTGAAGGTTGACAAGGATGATAGCTTTGATATTGATGCCATGTAAAGGGGTAGATGCAGTCAGGCTTAACAGTGTAACACTGAGCATCTTTCTGCATCATCAGCCAGAAGTGAACCATGTATATGCAAAAGCTAAATTGGTTTAATATCAAGCTACACTTCCTACTAAAAAAGTGTTGCTGTGAGTAGTCTGTAAATTAACCCAATGTTGAGATATATTTCTTCTATACCCATTTTATTAAGTACATTGATCATAGATGGATGTTATATCTTGTCAAATGCTTTTTCTGCATCAATTTATATAATCATATTTTTTATCTTTTATTGTTTATTGCTATATCATATTGATCTATTTGCATATGGTGAACCCTTCTTATGCTCCTGGAATGAATCCCACTTGATTGCGATGTATAATCTTTTTAATGCATTGCTCTACCCTATTTGCTAATATATTGTTTAGAATTTTTGCATCTGTGCTCATTAGATATTGGTCTATAGTTTTCATCTTTTGAATTGTCCTTACCAGGCTTTGGTTTTAGGGTAATGTTGGTCTCATAGAATGAGTTGGTTAAATATTGCTTCTTCAATTTTTTTAGAAGAGTTTGAGGAGGATAGGTGTTAGTTCCTCTTTGAAAGTCTGGTAAAACTCATTAGTGAGACCATTTTTTCCTGGATTTTTGCTTTTTGGGGAGGTTTTGGATGACTGTTGCAATTTCCTTATTGTTGTTTGGTCTGCTTAGGTTATCCAGTTCTTTGTTCAATATGGGTAGACTACATGTTTCTAGAAACTTTTCCACTTCTAGGTTCCAAAATTTGGTAGCATATAGCCCTTCCTAAAATTCTCTTACAATCATTGATATTTCAGTGGCATCAGTTGTAATTTCCCCTATTTCATTTCTAATTTTGGTTATTTGTATTTTTTTCCTTGGTGAGCCTAACAGGGATTTGTTAATTTTATTAATTTTTTTGGGAGAATCTGCCCTTTATTGCATGAATTTTGCTATTGTTTTCTGTTCTCTATTTCATTTATTATAGTTTTGCTCTTATATTTATTACTTCCTTCCTTCTATTAGCTGAGGGCTACTTTTTTTGTTCTTTTTCTAGTTCTTTAAGATGCGATGTTAGGTTGTTTACTTGTGATTTTTCTTGTTTCTTGAGATAGACCTGCAGAAGTATAAATTATCATCTTATTATTGCTTTCACTGCATCCCAGTAATTTTGATACATTGTGTTTCATCATCATCATTTTCTATGTATTTTTAATCTCTTCTTTTTTCTTTTCTTTTTATTGTTAAATTTGTTGAGGGTGACACTGATTGGCAAAAATTACATAGGTTCCAGGTGTACCAACCTACATTACATTGTTTATACATCGCACTATGTGCTCTCCACCCTGAATCAGCTCTTTTTCCATCACTGAATATTTAATGTCCCTGTCCTACTCCCCTCCCACCACTCTCCCAACCAACTTCCCCATTATCCTCAGGTAACCATTAAACTACTGACTGTGTCCATGAGTTTTTGTTTTTCTGTTACTTTCAGGTTTTTTTTAATTATTAACTATATTGGGGTGACATTGGTTTATAACAATTACGTTGTTTCCAGGTGTAAAATTCTACATTACATTGTCAATACATTGCATTATGTGCTCACCACCCAGAATCAGCTCTCCATCACCATATATTTGATGCCCCCTCCCTTCTCCCCGCAACAGCTCTTCCAGCCCCCTCCCACCTTACCCTCAGGTAACCACTAAACTATTGACTGTGTCCATGAGTTTTTGTTTCTTTGTTACTTCCAGTTTTATATTCCACCTATGAGTGAGGTCATATGTTTCTTGGTACTTTCAGTCTGACTTATTTCACTTAATAAGATGTTTTCAAGGTTCATCCATGTTGTCACAAATTGCTGT
>PVKE010049564.1:0-11232 GCA_004027555.1 Craseonycteris thonglongyai | reverse complement strand
TTGGCAAGATGAACGTGTATTTAGATTCAGCAGCAGCCATTGATGGCGTTTGACTGTTTTGTGTACTTAATTGGTAATGTTTGTAAGTAAATAAATATTCATTAAAATTTTCACTTTACCATTCTTTCCAAGTTCTGAGGAAATGACAACGCAATTGTTCTCCTTAATCTGAAAATCTTTGAAGTCTTTATGTTGATGATTGTAAATGCATGGATGGCTTCTAACTTTTTCGAATAACTTCTCATCATCTCTCCACAAAATCTCTGTGCCATGGCAAAGCAGAAATATCACTGGACTGCCCGACTAGACATCTGTGTCTCGACTGCTCACGCAGCAGTCGAGACACGGACGTCGGGCGTCCACAGTCAAACACGACGGCCGAGTCATCTCAGCGAAACCAATACCGTTTGATATACATTGAATGAGTACACGGCAGTGACTTCCAACTGCTGGACACAGCCGCTGGACACGGCCGCTGGACGCTCCAGTGAAACCAAACCTTTAGTGGCCTCTGCCATCGGAACAATCCTTTTGACTTGGAGTCGTCAAACATTTTCTGCACCATATGCTTTGTTTCCATTCGCATCAAAGCACGTTCAACATTGTTCTCATATGTCACATATGTGACAGAGCAAGACTAGTAGATCATCCGTATCAGTCAGAATATATCCATCGCTTCGATACCACCGCTGGAGTGCTCTCTTTCTTTGAAGTTCGGGTTCAGGTCACTCGAAGAAACAGAAAAATTCATAAAATATGCAGACAAGGTAAAACTAAACAAACTGAAGTTGGATATGTTCCAATGGATTAATTTGTATGATTTTGAAATGCAGTTGATTGACTTACAGAGTAGCTGTATTTGGAGGCAAAAACTTACTGATTTGAGACATGAATTAGAAAATATTGAAAGAGATAGGTTAGCTGGGTCAACACTGAACAATGCAGAAAATGAAGTTCTGAAAACATGGAATTCCTTGCCTGAAAAGTTTCAGTGTCTGAAAAATGTAGCAGTGGCAATACTCTCGATATTTTCCTCTACTTACTCATGTGAATCATTATTTTCAATTATGAACCTAGTCAAGTCCAATTTTAGGAGTAATTTAACTGATGCCTCAAGTGCAGCTTGTGTAATGTTAAAAACAACAAAATATAAACCTGATGTGATTCATCTGTCTTCTTCTGCACAACAACAGAAATCACACTAACAATGATAGAGGATTCTTTAATTTTCATGGGTACTCTGTGCATTTGACGACTAATGTTTATTATTATAATTTAATTCTGTCACACGTTGTTTTCCTTTTTGTTTCATATAAATTATAATTTTATTATAATATCATGTTATTCTACACCAAATAAAAATGTAATAAATGACTGATAGAGATTTTCTATGGTATCTAATTTATATAATTACCTTTGTTATGCACTCTAATAAAATATTTAAACTTCGAAACAAATAATTGTGAATACCAGTTAAAAAATTATTGTTTTTTGTTATAAAAATATCCTATGCCTCTTATAAACATAAAAATAATCAATACCTCTATCTCACTCGATGGGTTGGCACGCGAGTTGAGTGAGTATACTCTTATTTCATAAACTTTGGCACTCAATTGCCAAAAGGTTCGCCACCCCTGGTCTAAGTCTTTCTAATTGTGTATTTATTTTTACAGGTACATATAATATAAATTTTACTTACACTCCTTGAATGCATAGTTATTTTTCAGGGACACAAGTCAATCCATGTACAATAGCCCATCAAACTATCACAAAAACAACTGCCATGTTCTTTTTTACATAATGAGATTAGTGGCCTACTATCTAATAAAGACATATTGCCATATTATTTCTATTTTCTCTGTTATTACCTATAGATATGGCTTGCCATAGGATTTATTTGGCCCACATCAGTATTGTTGTATAAAATATTAGTTTATTTCTTATTTACTTTTATTACATTGCTTCATTCCATGACTTATGCTGGATAGTTTTTGTTTGTTTCTACACTGTTACAAGAAAATAGGAGATGTAATTCTTTTGGTTCATGATTAGGGCAAGAATTCCATAAATAGAATAGTTAAAATATTTAAGCCTGACTGATAATTCCCTTGTGATAACAATAAGAAATATTATCATTTTCATTCTAAAACTATATTAAATAGTAATTCAGATGAACTTTAGGCCGATGGTTTGCTGAAAATCCAATAACTTGGGTTTATTTTAAAATTTCAAGTCATTTTGCTTTTAATATAGCAAGTTAATTTTTTCCTTCATAAACTGATACCCTTTTAAAGTGATTTAAGTTTCCTAAGTGATTAAAAGAAACTTCTTGCAATTCTAATTCTGCTATATCCATTTTGAGGATATCATTGAAACGATGCTCTTACAGAAATATCAGAGGATTTATGTTTTCACACAAATACATTGCCATTCCTTTTTCCTGTTGTAGTAAAATAATATAATAATAACAATGTATTGCTCTTAAATCTGAGACTCACATGGCATATTATAAGATATAGAACTTTAAAATTTTAATTATGCAGACAAAATATGTTAGATAAATATGTAAAATATGTGTGTATACATACACACAAATGTGGAAAATATTTTTATGTTTGTCATTATATACTTGAAGTATTTGTGTTTCTTTGTGTATATATGTATATGTGTGTGTGTGTGTGTGTATATATATATATATAGTATATTTTAAAACATTTCAAACCATCATAATATTTTTAGTTATTATTACATTTTGACAGTTTCATACTTTAAAAATTTTTCAAAAATGCAATTTTAATGATTTCACAATATTTTAGTTTAGGCATGTACCACCATCATTTATTTGTGTACTCTCTATTGTTGGGCACTTAAGCAATTTTAAATTTTTTTCTTCAGTTAATGATAAAATGTTTATTTTTAAAATTCAAATTTGAAATTTATGCATTCAGAAATGATTTATACAATGATTGAATGCCTTTTGATTTGTCAGGCAGTCTATCAGGGTGTGGGCATACAAGTATGGAAAAAAATAAAAATGCATAGAAATGCTTCGAAAACTAATGTGAGTGAGGACCAGAAAGTTTTTAAAGTACTTATTGTTATAGTTTCTATTTAATGGATTATGAGAATATTTTGATCAATATAACAGCTCAAAAACTCAGAAAACAAATCATATAATGAAACCATACTTGAAGATACTTTCTCTTTTTCATTTAACAAATTCAATAGAAAGTATACTCATATATTTCCTTCTTTCTTCAGTATGTATATATTTTATATATGAATAAAACCTTGAAGTTTTTGAGCTCTGGACTCCATGAATCTAAAATGCCTAAAAGTAGTAGTTTGCAATTATTGTTGTTACTAATCAGTGGCCTGTTACACAGAATCATCTATAGCTACTATAATAATTTCCCCTCAGTTTCTTAGAACCTAATATTTGCCACTTTATTTTTATATAGACTATAGCTACTAATATTGGAATTCAATTATGGTACAACTTTTAAATTCAATGTACCTATGCTTACAGACTAAACAGTAATAAATGAACTACTTAAACATAATATTAATTACTATAATATATATTTTTATAGGGAAAAAGAGAAATTACATTCACATAGCTTAAGAATTTAGTGTATATAATTTAATTTTGAGAAAGCCATGGTATTTTAAACCTATCAGAAAAGAAATCTACTCTTTTTTTCTGTAAATATATTTTTGTTTCAAACCATATTAAAAAGTTTAATCTCAATATGTAAGTGTGAGCTCCTGATAATCAGAACTTATTTTAGCTGCATTTATTATAGTGTCTGATACATTCTCATTGCTGTATTAAATAAAGACGTCAGGAAGTCAGGATGGCTCAGTGGGTTAAGTGCTCACTTTGCAGTCCCGGGGACCGAAGATTGAATCTCGGCCCCGGCCTGTGTGGACCCATATGCTGAATTGAGGAGTGTTCCCAGTTTGGTTCTCACCAGGTTAAGACCTCAGCCCAATTCCTACCCTGTGCAGCCTCGCGCCCACCTGTGGAATGAAACTATGTGGAAAAACCAATGATGTGCAACTATGGAGACTCTTCTGGGCCCTCCCCCTTCTCTCTGTCTCTGTCTCTGTATCTCTCTCTGTGTCAAAAAACAATAGAAACAAATTTTTTAAATAAAGATGTCAAATTCAGATAAAATAAGTGAAAAAGCCTTTGGTAAAAAGGATAGAAGGCCACAAATGGGTCTTTGCTATGGACATTGTCTCAGTTATGTACTGTATAATATATAATATTTATTGAACAATAATTGTGTTCTAGGTTATGGAGATGTAGAAATTCATAATTCAAGGTTTTTAAACTTAAAATAAAAGAAGTTTGGATAATTTCAGTGATGCTCAAAGAGGAACGTAGGAAAGGATTTACAGTACAATATGATAAATTCCCTAAGATAATTAATGTGAAATACCTCTGGGGTACACCAATGTCCATAGCAGCATTATTCACAATAGCTGGAAGGTGGAAACAACTCAAATGTATATCAATGAATAAATTAATAAATAAAATATAGTATACTATATACATTCAATAAAATATTCAGTCTTAAGAGAATGAAATTCTGACATGCTGCAACATGGATGAACCTTGAAAACATGTCAAATAAAATGTCAGACACAGAAGATGAATATCTTATGTTTGCCTATGTTAAATATACAGAATAGTCAAATTCATAGAGATAGAAAGTAGAATAGTGATTACCCAGGGCTATAAGAGAGTAGAAGGGGTAATTATTGTTTAACGCACTTCCTGTTTGCTCCAAGAATCCTTGCTGGTGGTAATTGCAGCTACAGCATTTACCCTGAGAAAACTCTTGGATTACATTCCTAACTTTACCTCCAAAATTTGTCAGAAGTTATCTTTCTTTTATTATTTTTGCATCACTATATCAAGGCTTTGAAAACAAATCATTCTATTTTATAGCATTCTGGTTTTAGTGGTGGTATTTCTATTTACAAAATATAGAATTCTTGATTGCTGAAAATGTCAAATCCTACAAAATGTAACATTTCTATGCATGAAAAGAAAATTATTAAATACTTATCATCATATGCATTTGTTACATTAGGATTACAGACAAGTTCTGCTTAGAAACAACTCTAAGAACAGTTTTTTATATTTTATTTTCATTGAAAACCAGCCAGATTTGCTTCAGCCTCAGAGAGAGTGTTTATGTGAAATTGAATGAACACAGCAGATAACTGCACTTTTTTTTTTTTCTAAACAAGAAATGGGTTAATGTGTACCAAGTTTCTGTTTGGGATGAAAGGGTTCTGGAGATAAAGAAGGCAGTGATGGATGCATAACAATGTCAATGTACTGAATGACACTGAATTACACTGTACACCTAAGGGATAAAATAGTTAAATTTATGTTATGTAGATTATACCACAATAAATTTAAAAAGTAAACACAAAAATGTTCCTCTGGGCCACAGAGGAGATCACAGACTTTTTGGAGAGTCAGGGTAGGCAGTAAGCAGAACAGCTCGGTATGAAGTTGAATAGGGTTTTGCTCAGTAGACACAAAAGAAAAGGACAATTCATGCAGAACAGCAATAGTCTCAATGGCAGGGAGATACACAAAAGCATACCGTAATATCTTAGAATTCCACATAGTTTCCTGTGATAGAAGATACATGGTTTTAACTGAAAGAAATAGGAAGAATTAAACCTGGGAAAGGTTAATTGGGAGCAAATCATGAATAATATTAGTAGAAGACTGTATTTTCCTAGGACAATAACACTATTTCCCATCCCACATATTCTTAAAGATCCTTACCACTTCTCCACCAAGAAAGGGACTCTAATTCTTTTCCCTTCAAATTAGGAATATTAGTGGTTTGCTTGTAAACAATGGAATGTGGTCTAAGTGACAGGCAGATTTCTGCAGGACCTCTTAGCCTAAATCATAAAAGGTGAACCAATTTCAACACAGTTCCCTAGAATGATTGCTCTTGGAAACTTCAGCCTACAATAAGCCTGCAGTGTTCAACCTTTTGGCTTCCCTGGGCTACAATGGAAGAATTGTCTTGGGCCACACATGAACTACACTAACATTAACAGTTAGCTGATGAGCTTTAAAAAAAAATACACGAAAAGATATCATAATGTTTTAAGAAAGTTTATGCTGGGCCACATTCAAAGGCAGCCTGGGCCACCCGAGGACCTCAAAGCACAGGTTGGACAAGCTTGCTCTAAGTCATCTAACTGCCCAGTGGCCACCATACTGTGAGGAAGCCCAAATAGTGCACATAGAGTGACTATGTGGAAAGGACCTGACACCACATAAGGAGAGGCAGATGCTCAGTCAGCTCTCAGCTGCTACAACCCCCTACATTTCCAGCTCCAGCTACTGTGTGACTGTGACTTCATGGGAGTCAAACTCAGTCCTTTCCCCATTCCTGACCCACAGAAACCTTAGTGGACAATGAAATAATTTGTGTTTTAAGCTACTGAGTTTTTGGGTGACTTGCTACATAGTACCCAGCAATAGCTAACCTGAACAATGTCATATGTCAGGCTTTGGAGTTTGAACTTGACTACTCACTATTTTATGTGCATCCCTTGTTTTTTTTACCTTTGTTCCTGCTCCTTTCTTCACCCAAAATGCTACCCACTGAGATTTCTGCCTATGAAAAGTCTTTATATTCTTGAAGGCTCAGTTACAAAATATGCCTTGATGACCCTAATAACTCTCCTAGCTGAAAATCATTGTTCCTCTTTTTGTTTGTTTTGTTTATTTGTTTGTTTGCTTTTTACACTGCAGGTGGTATTTATTATATTCTACATCCTTTTTTTATTTTTATTTTTTTGATGATACATGTTACCTTTTAACAAAAGGTAAGAAACTTGAGACCAGGCATTGTACTTTATATGTTTTTCTGGTCTTTGTAAAGCCCAGCACTAAGCTTTAGTGTTAGGATGTTAAAACTGTTTGAAAATACTTAACTGAAGGTATAAAAAAAAAATACACAAAACACAGAAAAATGTTAATTTATGGAAAGCTATTTCCCTTTACCTAGCTAATACTACTGACTGTTATGAATTTATCTTTGTTCCTCATTGTATTTTAAACATGTATATATGTTTTAATGATGTATCTTTGATAAAGAAAACTTTCACAAAAACCAAAGTATTTTATTTTATTTAGCTTGTCCTTAAGAAGGCTAATTTGAAAATGTAGCCAAATATTCACAAAGATCATAGAATTCCAAGAAATTCTGTCCTAAATGTAAAATCGGAACTTATACGTCTATGTAAATCAGAGAGACTTTACTTTTAATAACAATTCATCTAGATTTTGAAAATTGTCCAGGAAAATACCGGCTGTCTTAACAGACAATTCTCCCAATAATTTTCTGGCAGGAGTAGATGCTGAGAAATGATTGCAGGAATTGCTTTTATATTGTAAAGCTTCATTATCCTTTAAGCTAAACAAATGACAATCAAGCACACTTCCAGCATATATTCTTTCCTCACACTGACCTCCACAAAACAATTTGTGAGGCAGCAACCACACTTTTTTTTTTTTAATTAAAGGGTTCTGCTAGACTTGAGATAATTAGTAGAAAAATAGAGATATCTACCAATTCAACCATAAAATAATAAAGTGTCAAAGAGCATCAGATTTAAGAAATGCTGGCTGATCTGAGTTGTAGTACAAACTGTGATTTCATATTTTCAGAGAAATTCTAATATGTGTTCAATCCCATAATTGGATGAAGGGAATTTGAGAATTCAATCTTTTTTTTTTTTTTTAGACATACAAGGAGAACATGTAAAAATCTGGAATTCCTATGCATTTCATTCACCACTTTCAAGTTTTATTTCAAGGTCTCAGCTAGTTGTCTGTTGTGTCTAGAATTAATCTGTGAGGAGTCTGCATAGAAAGGCGAGACTTGAGATGAAATCAGTTTAATTTATAATGCAGATTGAAGGGGAAATGGGAGAAGTACAAGGAAGGACAGTTACATCAACAACATTTATGAAGGGTAAGTATGGTTCTTGAGGAAAAACAGCCAATGTCAGCCCTTTATGGTTTTATCATGGCATTATTGTAATAGTAGAACAACCTAGGGACAGGCTGATGCACAATATTTGGCCTTGTTTTCAATTCCTTGAAAGTTTAAAGAATAAATGATGGGAAAACTATTGAAAGAGAATGAGTTTTACTGTCTCAATAAAATAGGTATTTTATAGTTTGTCTTTGTCCTTCCCTATTTCTCCTTAAAGCTGAGTTTTTTAAATTGTGATATAAAAATTATCTGATTTAAATTTTCTTTTCCAGGATGTTTTTGAACACCTCCCACTTCAAATGTGCTAACTATATCTATCCTGATGACAGTTATATGAGTATCTCCTTCTTAATTTTTTCTACATCCCTTAAACTTAACACAAATTTAAAATATTCAAAAATAGAATAAAGAAATAATGGCTAGGAGAAATTCTTTGTGTCTTGGAATATCATCCATTAAACCTTTATGTGTTCTTTGAAGAAGGTTTGTACATAAAGTTATTGCTATATTGGTGGCCTAATTTGTCTACTTAGTCCTCTGTAAGAGTTTCTTGGTTTCTACCTTATAAAAGTACAAAGGCAGATTAATAATATGAGCATTGTGGTGAATGTTTTGTAAAAATATAAATAAATGCTTACTGAAATGCACTTGAAGAACTGAACTATGTTATACAAGAGAGCATTGGGGGTATTAAATCTTAACATTATTATTTATCTTGGAAGATACTATCTTTTGTACAAATGCAAGACAGAGCATCTTAGTTATATTTTAAATCTTCTGTTTATGTGTGAATGATTTGTTGACAGTATTTCTAAATGACACTGTAAATTATTTAGAAAATGATAAAATTCAAGGTATCGTTTTTGTTTGATGACAGTTAACATTTTAAAATCTATAATGAGAAAAGATTATCAACAGAGATATTCAAAGGGAGAGAAAGAAATCCATGACAGATCAAGTTTGTTGCTCCAATACTCTTGTCTTTCTTAAACCAGGGCTTGCTTTTGATGTAAACTTGTGTTTTATGAAGAAGCGCAAGATCAAATAATTTGAAAAAACACATTTAATTTACTTCTTTTCTTTAAGATTTTGAAATGGTTTATCCCAGTATCTATTCCACAGAAGATTGTTAAAAAGTACTTAAAGGGGACATCTAGTAAAATGTTCTCTAGATACTGGTGTTTATAGTAGATTTTTTTTTAAACTGTTTAGAAATAAGTTTTATCTCCGATTTTGTTTTTCATTCAAGGCAGACACAAAAACACTCTTACTTTTTAAAAAGATATTCTAGAAAGATACAGTCATTTAAATAACTTTAAACCTATAGCTGAATGATCCAATTGTGACTCTTTCAAGAAGAGCGTCCCTTGGCCTCGGTCTCAGTATCCTTATCCCCATTCACTTTATGATCTCTATGAATGCTGGCCCACGAGATGAGCAAGACTACAGCCCTGATAGTGGAACTCAGGAGAGGTAGATATTTTTATCTTCACATATCGACATCATTTCGAATTACTGACAATTGCCTTTGTACTTACACAATGAAATTACTGTAAGAAATGTTATCTTGGGAATTTTAATAGAAAGTATTATAACTTTAAAATATGCATGTAACTTATTATGCATTATTATAAAATTATTTCTGAATTACCCAGGGAAATTTGAAATTTTTTTAAAGTTGCCCTGGGAAATATGAAATGGTCCCTACGGGGATTTTCTTATAAATCAGTTTTACTTTTCAGATGGAAAGAGGGCTGTGATGAGGTGGAGAAAAAGAAGAGCTGAAACAATGGTCAAATAAGTCATTTCCACGTCAGTTTTTTGGCATATTTTTTCATTCCACGTAGGTGGGCTGGGGGTCTCTGGCATGGGTGTCATGCTCCCTCAAGCTAGGGCCCAACTGGGAGGGGGGCAAGAATCAAACTGGGGGCTCCCACAGGGAAAGCACACTCTAGTTCAGCATATGATCCGGAAGGGCTGGGGCCAGGATTTTGGGCCAAGATTTGATCCTTGGTCTCCGGGGCTGCAAAGCAAACTCTTAACCTGCTGAGCCATCCTAGCATCTACAACTGTTACCTTTTTAAAATGAAAAGACATCCATTGCCATGATAAAATATTCTATGTATAAAACTCACATTGGTATATCACTATGTCTTGACTGCATTCATCTACCCATCAAGGATTTATAACAGAGATATAAATATTTCATTGAATTTTTAATAAAACCTTAATGTGCATGATACACAGAGAATACACTACTACTTAAAAGCACTGATATATAGTAACTGCAGCAGTTTTGAAATAGATCAATAAATCTCATGACTTTGTGGTACGAGGCCTAGGAATCGTCTTGTCACTTATCATTCATTTCTCAAAAGAAAATAACTACAATTACAGTCCTGGACTGTGTCTTTGGTAAGAAACCAAACATCTCCCATACATATTATTATGACTGTTTGGAGTATTCAATATTTCTATTGCTTGACAGTTATTCTTTTAATTTTAGTTTTTTAAAACAAGGACAGTGGAATACAGTATAACACTGGTATATCATAAAACAATGTAGTAAATAGAAAAAATATATATACTCTATGAGGAACTAGAATGTATAGAGAATATCCAAAGTGATGCAATGGGTTGAATTTTATGATATCAAGTGACACAATTCCATGAGTTGAAACTCCTATATTAATGGCACATGAGAAATAAGATCATAAAGCTTGTAAAAACTTCTGTTGGACAATTGTCTGGTGCTGAATTCATTCATGTTAAAAATGAGAGCCTTGAATTAGATTGTTTCTAAGTTCTTTTCTTGTTCCAAAGGTCATTTTTTCCATATTTGTACATAGGGACAATTCATGAAATTTAAACTACTCTATGCTAATTTTTATAAAGAAAATTATTAACTTTTAAAAAAAGATTTATTTCATTGTTTTTGACAGACAGAGAGAGGGAGAGAGAGAGAGAGAGAGAGAGAAAGAGAGAGAGAGAGAGAGAGAGAGAGAGAGAGAGAGAGAGAGAGAGAGAGAGAGAGAAGGTGGAAGGCCCAGAGCAGTCTATAGTTGTAAGTCATCATTTTTCAACATAGTTTCATTCCACACAGGTGGACACAGGGCCACACAAGGCAGGAACCGGACTGGGGGCCTCCCACACGAGAATCACAACTCTGCAAGCCAGG
>PVKE010049563.1:0-11230 GCA_004027555.1 Craseonycteris thonglongyai | reverse complement strand
AACTTTGACCTCCAGAACTGTGAGATAATAAATTTGTATTGTGGAAGCCACCGAGGTGTGGCAATTTATTACAGAGCTGTATGAAACTAATACAAGAGCTGACTGACAAAAAGAAGCTGTTTGATGTTCTCTACCAAGCATCTCGATGACTCTCAGGAATTCAAAGGAATGTCAGAGACTGAGAACGATTGGAAAGCCTTTTCTTTTATGTCTATCTGGTGGCTTTCTGGCTACTTTGCTTGAACTATTCCACTGCACGATAGCATTCAGAGAGAATTCTCTGTATAGGGATTCAAGAGATGAGGAATCTTTTTAGGGAAATGAATATGGCACTCTCTTAATTACGCTGATGGTTTTGTGGGTGTACACTTACATCAAAACTTATAACATTCTATACTTTAAATATTTGCAGTTTATTGTACATCTATTATACCTCAATAAAACTGCTTTTAAAAATGAAATGTGGACTTTAATGATTTCAACTGTCTCTCACAGTGCTAAGTACAGGAGTGGGCTCAAAAGTATCAATGACTCTGCCCTGTGATGTGGGCCATGAATTTCATGTAATTCCTAGGTTGCTTCACAACATGAGTTCTGAATTTCAACTTCTAGGTGACTGTAAAAATCAGATTTGGGGATCCACTTGACACCTCATTTTCTTAGTGTAGCAGTAGCTAATTCTCTTTTTCTTTTATAACTTCCATATGGTACAGAGAAGCAGAAAAGCCTCACGTGCCTCCTCCTCCTGAGTTTCTGTTGTCCTATGCTGTCGTGACCAGGAGGGCAAGGCTGTCTTTGTTTCCAGACTGTGTGGGGAAAAAATGAACTTCCAGGTTAATCCAACTTGCTTGTTGTGTTAACTCCACTTATTAACTATCGATCCTTCTGGGCTGAACTTCATTTCTAGAATTCCTAGTTCAAAATCTACATAAGGAATACCTTGTTGTATGGCCGTGCTATGATATAAGAAGGGAGTGACTCCCTATGTTCCCTTTTTGTGCCTCTAGCCCTCAGGAACATACCACTGGCTTATTTTCCAAGTTCCACACTCTTCAGGTATGGTAGTGAGCTTTGGGCTAATCAAGACATGGAATTTACTTTGTCCACCTGTGTCTGCCCCAGGTCTTTTCTATGAACTTGATTGAGCAAATCAGTCCTCAAAGATGTGACTAAATAGAAATAAAGTGATACATATAAGTGTTTAGCATAGACATGCGTAATGGAAAAAAAAATGCTAAATGAGAAAGAGTGCTATAGATATTAGGGAGACTTATGACAAATTACACAAGCCTCTGTTTAAAGCTGAGATTAAGCTTCAGTCTCATTAGTGAAAGTGTTTAAATCCACTCAATCACCATGACCTCTGAGAGAGTCTGACAGTAGTGGTGCCTCTACTGGTTTCTTTTGGTTCCTCTGGACACCCCCAAATTTTATTTAGGATTTTCACAAAAATAGTTATATGAAACTCAATGTTTTTCCTCTTTTCATCGTATTTTTTTCTTGACCATAGATTGTGCACAGAACTACACAGACACCCTACCCCTATTGTTAGATGCTTGTATACTGAGCATGAGGAAAACCTCAGCTAGCACTGAGTCCTTGAAAGCTTCTGTATTTACTTATACCTTTAGACTCCAGAGTTGTTTTTATCTGCTCCTCTTCCAGATAATGAAAGAGATACATGCAGCATTCTGTATATTAATGTCATAAACACCTGCCTCTGGCAAAGCCTTAATGTGTGAACAAAGAAAGGAATTGTTCACACATCAAAACATACAGTGAGAAATGAGTATCAGTGGTGGAAACCTCTCTGTTAGAGGGAATTTCAGATCATTTCAGTGTTTACATTTACAACTCAAGCATATTGACAGTGCAATGCAAACAGATGTACAGTAGGAAATGCTGGAAGAAAATTATTTGCAGAGATACTGCAAAGATTTTCCAGCTATGTGAGAAATGAAAATGCATTTTTGCCATATTTGGTAAACTGAATGTTACTTAGAGGACAAACCTCATGTAAAAGAGAGATAAGCAGAAATTGATTTGAATATTATTGTAGGGCAAAGTAAATAATCTTGATGCATTCAACCTTTATAAATGTGCAAAGCCAGATTAATTTTCCCAATTACATTAGAAAACCTTAATGTTAAATGACTTTTAAACACGAAATAGGATAAGAGATTGATGGTAATGATAATCCACAAATGTATCCTAGGAGATATTAATAAATGTCTGGTTAAAGTGTGGAGGGGATAGGGAAGAGAGGAGAATACTGTGTTAAGTTAAAGAGATATTTCAGATCTTTAAAGGCTAATGCACATTCTGAAGCTCTAAATAAAAATAGAGTGTACGATGTTTCCAAAATTTTAAACTTGTAAACTCTTTCAGAAGCACTTTAAGGGACTAAGGAACACATAAGTAACTGAATGTCGGCCAGCTAATTTAAGCTTAAACTTACACATTCTATTTAGTCACTGCTACAACACCCAGTGTTAAAATCTAATTTCCTACACATGCAGAAAGTGTTTATAGAAATGCAAATAGAGGCATCATTGTTCTACATTTCAGCTCCTAAAAGTCAGGTTTCTGTTGCTGAGAATTGTAGAAGTTATGCCAGAGAAATGATGACCATATAATCAGAAGCATTACAGGTAGACTCAACAAGTGTTGGTGAAATTATCATTACCCACGCCCGGAAACTTGACCTTTGTTGTGACCAGCATTCTAATATCAATCCCAAAGATATAAGCTCACATTAGTTTTTAAAAATTTACTTACTTATAATGAAAAACAAAATGGTCCAGGCAACCAGGCATCCATGTCCTCTGCTCAGTAATTCTTTGTTATAGTTCAATCTAACTGGGAAACCAAATTAAAATCAGAAAGTTATTTGGTGACTGTGAATCAGAGCAAGAGCAGCTGGCAGTATGACTGACATCATTAAATGACATGAGTTGCAGCCACAGTCATGGTATTATCATGGGGGCACTAATACCCGCTTTCCCTTTTATACTACTCTTCAATCCCTTTTTCTTTTTCTTTTCTTTTCTTCTTCTTCTTCTTCTTTTTTTTTGCTAACTACCTCATTTTGACTGAATCTATGATGATGCAGTTTAATCTGCATCAGCAGGTCTAGGAATGATGTTATAGGCAGAACTCACCTAAAGCTACACCCCAAAAAATAGCTTGAAAGAACCTATTATTTATTGCCCAGTATGATTTTCGATAATGTCATTCTCATAGTTGCTGTATTTCTAAATTTTGAAAATATCTTATATTTTTAACTTAGTACAGTAGCAAGAACCTGGTAAATTCAGACTTTCTTCATTGCACTACCACTTGTCTAAAGGTATTAATTAGTCAAATAAATAAATAAATAAATAAATAAATATTCATATATATATATATATATATATGTATGTGTATATATATATATATATATATGAAACAACTGAGCTTGTATACCCATATCCATTAGGATTTTCTCTAGTCACAGACAAGAGGAATGAAGCCCAGAAATGCTGAAGAGCCAATACCTCTGGGAGCAGCCCACAGCTAATGATGAACTCCAACCTCCTTATCCCCAGGTATGAAAACTCTGAGGTTTATTTTACATCATCACCCATGCGTCTCCTGTGAGACTGAGTCAAAATTGCCCATGATGATAAGCTGCTCATTAAACACTTCATATATTGTCTTCCTTTCCCTTTCCCACTTTTCTGCTTCCCAGTTGTTGCTATAATACCTATGATCAATTCCCAAATAAACTGCCTGTGCCTTAAATACTAGTCTCAGAGTTCTAAGGGAACCCACCTGAGACAATATGTATCTGTAGAAGTGAATTTGAAATCTGGTCTAGACCCAGAAATATTTACTTTCTTTTTGACATCTTAATTTACTTTAATTTACCTAGGTCTAGATTTGTATAATTCTATAGAATTTTTATTGTCATGTATATTATTGATCAATCCATGACACGTAATAGCTACTCTACCCTTCTTAGACAAATCATTCTTATATCAAATGAATTGATATTCTACCTGTATTAGTCCAGCTGTGGAACCTGTTGCATGTGTCATGAAGGAAGCCCAAATGGCAGTATTCCAGACAGCTTGGCTGATCAAGCTGTATATTCAGTTTTGGGATGAGTCGAGATCCAGGCATTGCCCTGGCTGTCCACAGTTCTGTTACCTTATTTACAGCACAGAAGGTTGTAGTTAGTATTTGTTTGAGGAGTCTGTATAACTCTAAAATTTTAGATTCTGTGATTCTAAACTGTCAAAAATTGGCAGTTATTGTTAAATTGATAGAAATTGTGTGTAGTGCTATTTTATTTTATGCTTTATAGCTAAATATCCAAGGTAAGAAGTGTATTATAATTATTCCTAGCATAATAAGGAACACAGTAAACTCAAGTTTTGATTTAAAGAATTGCTAATTTGATTGCACCACTATTGTTTTATTGGAAGGTTAAGAGCTGGACCCTGGGGTTAACATAGTTGACTGGTGTGTTAAGATAGAACTTTATTTTTCTGGTGTGATAGTTAAGGATAGGTTGGACTAATTTATAGGCTAAAATGGCCTTTACAATAAAAAGTATCAGAATTGTTAAGACCCATAGAATTCTTTAATTTTATATCACTCTGAATTGCTTTGCTTACATTTATCAGAAATACCGAGGTTTCATTATCTTTAAAACATACTTTGATTTTAAAATGAAGAAGAACTATGGCTTCTAATTTTCTTAAGTCAGCTTCTTTAAAAGAAAAAAACAACAACTTCATGGTGTATAAGAAGCTACAAGTACAGCAGGGAGGTTCGTAACTAAACAGAACTCATTCTATGAAAGGCATTGTTTCTGACCATGGAAATTGGTGGTATTTTATTTTATAAGTTTCAATCTTCCCCAGAAAATGAAAGGCCCACTTTGAAGTTAATGTCTTCCCATTGTCTGTAAGTAGAAGATCTATAAGTAAGAAAGGAACCCAAGGAGAAAAATCTTTTGTGACTGGATTCCAAATGAAGCTTCCCCATGGGCCACTATGCAATATCTAGTGGCCTTGGTGGTGTCTGCTCTCCATTGTGTGGCTCCCCAGAAAGACTTCCTTGATTCTATTATAGTTAGTCATACTCAGCCCCACTTCTCTCAGCAAGTACCTATTCATCCTACTTTGTTTCCTCAAATATTCCAATTCTTTATCCTGTGTCTCAACATCTCTTAGCAGAGTAAGAAAACATCTGTTTGGGTCCCTAGACTTTTTAATGTATGAAATGAAAATTACAGAACTATTTTCTGTACACTTCTGCACACTTCTGGATGTAGGAAACAGATGCCCGCCAAATGGATTCTGAAAACAATTACTCAATAATGAAAAGCAATAATTATTCTTATATTCTTCTTTTTGTTTCACATAATCATGAGACTCCATGGTCTTTCCTCACCACCTAGGATATATGAAAATGTTTTATGGAAGCACTGAAGGAACAAGTTTACATGCTTTGGTTCTCATAAATCCTGGTTTAAGTGATAGATGTTTTTTGTACAGAATAAATTCTATTTAGGTGGGTCTCTTTCTTAGACTGTTTCCCAGAAGTTACTATTATCCTGCTAATTTAACTGTCTCAGGATCTAAGACATTCTACATTTGTTCATCATGTGATTATAGAGTTACATTTATATTTTCTTTACCTCTTGAGGGTTTAAATATCTGGATGTGGTCAAACTATGCTGGGTAATAATAGCAGGTTACATTTATTGAGGACTTATTATTTGTAGGTTCTATGCTAAGTACTTTTCATGTACGATCTTACTTAATCCTCTCAGTAACCCTATGAGGTAGCTCATTATTAATTAACTACATTTTATAAACATGAATATTAAGGCCCAGTTTATAAGTATCATGCCCAAGGTTACACAGCTAGTCCTTTATAGAACTGCAACACAAATTCATACTGATTACAAAGCTCTAAAGAGGAATTTTATCCAACTTCTTATTTCTTTCTGAACATGTAATTTCAAAGAATATACTTGGAAAATATTAATAAACTGAAAATAAATTACCAGCTGTCATGATCCTCTCATAGCTCACAGATTGTACCCTTCTACCATCTAAATACACATCAACAACAAACACTGGGATACACTCCAGTGTCAATTAAAAAAAAAAAAAAGCACAAGAGAGAACTCTACGTGAGTATTTCAAACTCAGAATCATATTCCATTATTACCCACAAATGCCTTTTACTCCTGCAAATCAGTATCAATTAGGTCTTACTTGTTACTTTCTTTTCTCTCTCTCTCTCTCTCTTTCTCTTTTTTTAAAACTACATTCCAGATCATGTTTGTAAAACATTTTTGTTTGTTTCTTATGTGACTGCAATGATCAAATGAATCAGTTGCCCTCCACTGTCATGCTAGGGCATATGGGGATGTACCACAAATGTTTCCTAAGTGTGCTGCCAAATTTTGAGCAATGTGTAAAATATATTTTGGTTACAACTAAGGATACATATGGTCATTGAGATGTCTGTCAGATGAAATATGGAGCAGAGGTCCTGTGATATGCTCTGGAGCAGGTTATGACTTGCTGAGAGGAAGATGTAAAAGCTGGTTGGTGTGTTTTCAAGATGACTTCAAAGTAACATGGAGGATTCCCTAGTAAATTCCAGATCTTTGGCACTTGGGTTTTAAAGAAAGCATTTATCTGCCATAATCAGTTATTCTCAAACAGAGACCCAGTGCTAAAGGCCAGCCACTTGAATGCTGGGATGACTATGGTTGTTTTTATAGTTTGGTGAGATGTTATATCATGAATGTGATCATTTAATAATCACTGTAAGTTGTGACACAAATCCAAAAATTTTAAGAGCCACTGAAATGGAGTGATTTCTGAATTTTGTAGGTAGGTCTCACTTCGGAAAATATTACCTTCCATTCTTTTTCTTCCAGCAACTTTCTTGTTTTGGAAAAACAGTGCCCTCTTGTATCCTGGAATTTTTCATGATCCACTATCTTACCATACTTGAGTATTACTTTCTGAATTATAATCTCTATTGTCATACTAACCTCTTGTTATATCTCAACAACCCAAACCAATTTAATTACTTGGAATACTTGATTACCTGGTAATCTGTTAGTATTAGTAACCTAATTCTCTGAGCTTTGTGGGTTTCATAATCAATTCTAGTTTGTCATTAGACAAAAGAGTCAAACTGATTTTGCATGCCTAGATTCTGCCATTAATTGAAAGAAGCCCACATATCCAACCCACAAAAATTATCAATCCATAAATAATTCTGTGTGTGTTACATATATATTCTACTGTCTACTATTCTGGGGAAAAACAATAATTCTTTATATCTTTATGAAGAAAGTCTGAATGTTACCTAAATTATAAAATGAATGATTAAGTATTTTCTAAAATATTAGAAAGAACATAAACACCATTTGAAATATCAAGAAATTATTAATAATATACAGCTATTTTTTTAATTTTATATTTTGACATACCTATATACCTGCCTTCCACCTATCTTCATAGAAGCTTTCATTTCCATATTTTTAAATCAAATGCAAATACTGATCTGCAAATTTGAGCCACATTTGTCTATAAATGGAATATTGTTGTAGCCAAAAGCATAAATTTATATTTTATGGCTTATCTCCAAATCTTACTAGTTGCCCTCAGTGAATGTGCTAATTGTATTTCTTAGCTATCTATTTTCCTATCTTAGCACTTGTGATTTGATGCACATTTAAACTAGATTTTACACTTTCCTGTGTTTAGGTGTTATTTGCATGACACAAAAATGTGAGTCAGTTGGCTCACTGCATTTTGTATATATTGTGCATAATGATTTCCAAAATGAAGATTATCTTTTTACTGAGCAAAACTGAAAACATGTGTTTCTCTGCCAGATCTGCTTTGACAAAAAACAGAGAAACCAAAATGTTGGGCAGTATATGGTAATCTTTCTACAATATGATCTTAGCCATGGGAAGCTTTGTTCTTTGCTTTCTTTTATGTTATATGTAGCTCAATATTCTTCATTTCAACAAGTGAGATCAAAGACAAACCTACTTACATTCTTCAATTTAATTAAAACTGAGGTATAACATTTGTGTGCGTGTGTGTTTGTGTGTGTGTGTGTATATATATATAGATAGATATATCTATCTATATATATATATGGTTATATATATATAGATAGATATATCTATCTATATATATATATGGTTGTCATATGATTTTACACATTAATAAAATATGTTATATATATTATGTCATAATAATTCAGAATTATTCTTAAAAATATAGGAAAATAATCATAAAGAAAAAATTAAAATAACCACAATCTTAATATTATTAGCATAATTAAAAAAAAAAACAACCTCTTTTTCTTATGCCGAATTCTTGTCTGCAATAAGGCCTTCTTCCTAGTCTTGCCTGTGTCTTGTTTTCACTATTTTAAGTTTACAATATGTTCGAATAGCTAATATTGCAAATACTGCCCTCATTACTTTAAATTGAATTGCATTACATCTGTGGAATAATTTGGGAGAGAACTTTGTGCCACCATTTAATACAGAAAAAAATTCTACCTGGGGGTTTTCTGTTGCATCAACTTCCCACTTCAGAAAGAAGCCAATCCTGTGAAGGTTTTTCTCTTGAATGCCTGTCATAGTGTTTTTCACTTGTTAGCTGAGTTGCTTGCTGTGTCCCCTGCATCCTACTCAATGACCCTGCCCTAACCTCAGCAAATTATGGGCTGTTTGGGTTTCCTGAAATTATTTTTCAGGCATCCCGCACATTCACAGGAAAGAAAACATATGCCTCTTTAATCTGCATGGTCCCACTGCGTGCTTCTAAAAGAAATTTCCTGAACCTTGGAGTCTGCAGATAGAAATTTTCAAATATCACAGCATGGAGGCAGGCCACAATAGGCAAATTAACAGCCTCTCAAAGGTGTAGGACGTTTTGGTCAATGATGACTGCCTATACAAAGGTTGTCCCATAAGATTATATGGAGTTGAAAAGAGGGATACCAGAATAGCTCAACAGGTTGAGCACTTGCCTTACAACCATGAGGTCCAGGGATCAAATCCCAGCCCTGGCCCATGCAAACCCATACGCTGAACTGTGGCACAACTGCTAACCACCAGGATAGCAGTAAAGGTACTCACTTCCCATGCAGGAGGCCCCCAGTTCAGTTCCTGCCCTGCGTGGTCCTACATCCACCTGTGTGGAATGAAATTATGTCACAACTTATGGTTTACAACAATGGAGACTGCGCTGAGCTCTTCTTCTGTCTCTCTCTCAAGTAATAAAATAAATTAAAAAAATATATACCTGTCATCTAGTGATGTTGAAACATGGTACACAATTCATTATTCATGTGTGTGTGTGATGCTGGTATATACAAACCTACTACTGTGCTGCCAGTCATAAAAGTGTAGGACTTATAATTGTATATACTAACTAATACTTTATAATGATAATAAATGACCATGTTACTGGTTCATGTATTTACTATACTATTTATCATTATTTTAGAGTGATACTTATAAAACAAAGTGCTGTAAAATAGTATGCCATGATGCGCCAGCAGTAACGTCATGCAGTTTGTATTGACCACGTCTCTTGATTTTACATCAGCATCATTTTTTTTTCTTGTACTTGACTTAATATCGAGTTGTTTTGTAGAGGGACATGCTACTCAGGCATGTAGCCTAAGAGCAATAGGAGGAACCATATAACCTTGGTATGTGATAGGCTATGCCATCTAAGTTTGTGTCAGTGCACTCTGTGATGATTTCACAGTAATGAAATCACCTAACAATGCATTTCTTAGAATGTGTCCCTGTACTTAAGCAGTGCATGACTGTACCAAGAACTTGTAAATATATTACCTTGATTGCAAACGACACTTTAAAGCAGGGGTTCCCAACCTTTTTATACCCTAGGGTGCATTCTAAAACATCGATAGGGTGGCGGGCACCACCTATTTCTAAGGATATTTATTATTGAACAAGAATAAAAAATAATAAACAAAAATAATTTTAAAATAATAAATTTATTGTACAAATTATATACACACAAAGAAACATATATACAAAATGTAATATAAAGTAAATAAAAACACATATAATAAAATCATTTAAAAAAACATAAAAGAAAACATAAGAAAAACCAATCTGTCAGTGTGATCTTTGGCATTGCATTTCATTGGCCAGTGCCTCGTAATTAGGAGAGTATGACGACAACCCTGTTAGCAAACAATTATTAAGATGCTCATCGATAAGTCGAGATCTATATCGTGATTTTATTAAATTCATGTTTGAAAACAAAGATTCGCATAAATACGTTGACCCAAAAAACGATTTGATTTTATATGCTGCTTTTTTAAAAAATGGAAACCTTTCTTTGTCGACTATGTTCCATAAGTCCTCTGATATTAAGGATTTTAGCAAAATATCGTCCTTATGGTTCAAAATTTCTAACTCTAGTTCTTCTGCTTTCCCCTGAACAAGGTCTGCAATACATGCGGCTAGTTCTATTCCATTTATTTGGCAAGTAAAAGGATTGATACAGAAGGAGACAATTGGCTCGACATTTGTAAACTGCAGAAAACTCTCTTCAAACTGTTTTTGAAGCACTTGCAGGGTCTCAATAAATAATGACACGTTTAATTCATTGTTACCTAGCATCTTCCTCATATATGGGAAGTGCACGAGAGACTTGATATGCAGATGTGATATCAACAAAGTCAATTTCACGTTAAATGCGTTTACAGAGCTTATCATTTCAGCTATATTTTTGTCTTTTCCCTGCAACTCCAAATTGAAAGAATCTAATTTTTCCATGGTGTCAGCAGGAAAACCCAAATCCACCAGCCAGCAAGTCTGTTAGTTCATCATAATTTTCATTTTTATCATGTATAAATGTTTTTATTTCTTCAATTAAGTTCACAAGTCTTGTAAGAACTTTACCTTTACTGAGCCAACGTACTTCAGTATGCAGGATGAGATCATGTTCTTTATCTTCAGTAGCTTCTAACAGGGCCTTGAAAAGTCGGTGTTGCAATGGAGCTGCTCGAATAGAGTTGATTATCTTTGTGACTATTTTCATAACATGTTCAAAGGGCAGTATTTTACAACACAAAGCTTCCTGATGGATAATACAGTGGTAGGACATAAAGTTTGAAAATGATTCATCTTTCCTGCAAAGGG
>PVKE010049562.1:0-11223 GCA_004027555.1 Craseonycteris thonglongyai | reverse complement strand
AGGGGAGGAGGGGGGAGGGAGAGAGGGAGGGGTGGTGGGAGAGGGCACCAGCGTTATGGCACACTCAATGGTTTGGTGTTTACCTGAAGAGGAGGGAGGAGGGGGGAGGGAGCATTGTGGGGGGAGGGGGGAGTGGGCACTAGATATATGGTGGTGAAGGGGGACCTGATTCTGGCAGCTGGGCACATAATGTGATGCATAGGTGATGTGATGTGGAGCTGTACATCGGGAAACTATCTAATTGTTACCAACCAATGTCACCCCATTAAATTTAACAATAAAAAAAAAAAAAGAAAGAAAGAAAATAGAGTAGGAGTAGTACAGAACAAATTTTAAATTAATAAAATGGTACATAAAAGAATTCTTAAAACCTTTGTGCTTTTTAGGCTGGAATTTATTTTTGTATATTATAGTTACTTTTTAAAAAAGAGGGTAGCTGCACATCATTAGTTGTGACATAATTTCACTCCTCTCAGGTGGATGGGGCAGGAACCGAACCTGGGGCCTCTCGCATGGGAAGCAAGAACCTTCAATGCCATCCCGGCCGTTACCAGCCACAATTCAGCATATGGAGGTTTGCATGGGCCAGGGCTGGGAATCAATCCCCGGACCTCCCAGTTGCAAGGCAAGCACTCAACCTGCTGAGCTGTCCGGGATCCCCTATCATAGTTACTTATAAGAAAGAAAATTTGATTTACTTAGGCACCTCAGCCTCTAGATGGCACTGACTTTGAACCCTTTACTGGACAGGCCAGGTTTGAGAACATCTGCTACTCTCACATTCTTTTTTGAGGGTTTCTTTCCATATAAGTTGCAATAATGGTGCCTCACCCCTGTGCTCCCCTGAAGTGAGCAACTTGTGTAAGAACAGCCTAACTGTAGGTTGGCCAGGAGTCTACAAGAGGACCTGGTGTGGAAGTTTTGCTCATCATGGACAATGGGGACTAATTGGACCAATCATAACTTGAGACAGAAAAATAATACAGCAACTGGTTTCGGGAATAGTAGCTGAAGGACACAGGGAGAAGTGCCAAGTTGCCACAATAGTAGAGCATGAGAATAAACACTTACGGACCCCTGCTGCTTAGGAGATTCACCAGGTGACCCAGTCACTAGTGCTGCTCTGAATTCTGAATGATTTAATGGGCTTGGACTTCTTCATAAGATCCGTAAGATCTGATGGTTCAACTGTTCCTGGAATCCTGGAACTATAGCAAAATTCATGTTTTCCTCCCCCCACCTCCCCCAGGTGAATTCTTACATAACTCATGCAAACTGAAAGTCAGCAAAATGCCTTTTATTAAGAATAGCCTAACCAGCATCAACTCTTATGGAAATCCCCTCGTGATAGATCTGCATGTAGCTGATGCTTACTCTTTAATCTCCACTTCAGGTCTCCATCTGAAGAATTTGGATAGTAATTCTCTGCCCCTCCCCCATGCCCTCAAATCCTCATGACCCCCAACTGATGAATTAGTAAATTAAAATTTGAATTCATCACAATAGAAGGCAAAAAAAAAAAAAAAAAAAAAAAAAAAAAAAAAAAAAAAAAAAAAAAAAAAAAAAAAAAAAAAGCAAGGATTAAGGAACAGATAATACATAAAAGAGAAATGAAGAGAGAGAGCCACGGAGATCAACCCTCATCACAAAGGAAGGGGCACAAAGCCTTTGATGAGCTTCATGTATAAATAATTAGCTCTGCCAGCTCTGTGAGGCTTTGGTCAATTAGTCCAGATCCACTAGGGATAATGAGTGTGAGGGCCACGCTGCCAATGAGTTGAGCTGTAACATGAGCCAGAGAATAATGTGTTACAGATGCTCACCCTGCACTCGCATGATGTAGATTTATAGGATCTGAGCACCATTCTGATAAGTGCTGGTGTTCTTAGGTTCATTAAATGGGAACCTACCATGCCTTATCTCAAGTTGGTCGTAGTAATCTTAGTATCTTACATTCAATGGCAATTTGAGGATCATTTCACTCTGACTCTAAATTTAAGGATAAGGAACTGAGATTGTAGGAGGATGAATATTATAAAATCTGTTCATGATAGTATGCTTTAAAAGTCTTTCTCTACTTGCTCTTAGCTCAGAGGCAGTGAGAACTTCATCTTACTGACCTATTCGATCACTTATTTTGCAAAGCTGTTTATAATCAATGGCTCTGCTGCTACTACATATCTGGTCTCATTTGATTCTCTCAACAACCCTTTGAGATGGACAGAAGTATCACTTCCATTTTATAGATGAAGAGGCTAAAGTTCAGAGAGAGAAAAAAAAAAAAATTCAGAGAGGCTCGCCACTTTTTGGAAACCCAGATCTTCTGCCTCCTAACCCAGCTGCCTTTTCAATGGATAATATATTTGAAAATACTTTTAAAACTAAAAATTGGGCTAGAAATGCTGGTCTTTATCATAACATTCACCTTTACCCTATGTCACATTCCCTGGACTATAGCAAAGGTCTAAGGACAGTGTCTTTATCTCTTTGGTTCTCTGAACAGCACTTTGCAATTATAGAAATTTTCCTCAACTTAAGTAAGAATCCCCACTAGATTACAAACAGGATCCATTTTAATGATGGTAACTAGTTTTGATTCCCAAAAAACTATTCTGAGCCTTTGTTTAATAACTGTGACCATTTTTCAGAGGCTTCTGTTTGACATCAAAATTAATACCACCACTACCCAAGCTTCATTCATTCATACATCCTTTCCTGGGCAACGACTACATGCCAGACATGTGTTAAAGTATGGCAAGCAAGGCACCTGTTTTCCCAGAAGTGTAGCAATTAGTGTGTGCAAGGAGGTGAGGTGCTGGCAAGAGAAGTGGGAAAAAGGGAAGATAGGCAAACATACTAACAGTTATGACAGAGCAGAGTACTTGTTATGATAAACTTAAGGACAGGATACTATGGAAACACAGAAGAAGGTTCTAGGTCACAATGAGGGATCAGGGACGATGTTTTAGAGGAGATGGTGTTCATATTGGGAGCTATCCCTCAGCAAGGAACACCTGTTCTTCTTCAGTGAGAATAACTACAATGTAATAATAATAAAAATATAGTGCACAATAAATATAACACACTTGAGTTACCCTGAAACCATCCCCCCAACCCCCCACCCCCAGTCACTGAGAAAACTGTTTTCCATGAAATCAGTCCATGGTGCCCAAAAGATTGGGGACTGCTGCTCTAGGCCATTAGCTCTTAGAAACTATTGCTCTTATGGCCAGCTGCAGAGACTCTCTCCCACTGAACCTTTCAGTCTGCAAAACTCATTCTGATGAAATTAAAATAAAAGTTTCCTAGAAACGAGGCCATTAAATGGCATGTGTCTGGGTGTCGCATTCCAGTGTGTCCTTTCCTAATGATAATCAATTGGCTTCCTTAGCTGAGGACTATGTCTCACATCTCTGCACCTCAGAGAAAGTTTCTTATTTGTAGTCATTAGCTCTAGTTCTGGTTGTTGCCTATTACCTGATTTTACCACTCTCAGAAACCTCCTTCAACTTCACTTCCTTACACCAGTTTTGGTGCTAGGGAGTGCAGTTAACCCCGGCTTCAAAGGGGATTTTACTTGTTACACTATACTATACTATACTATACTATACTATACTATACTATACTATACTATACTATACTATACTAGGAAGAGCAGCAGCTTCATTTTGTTCAGCTTGTCAATAAATCAGAATATTTGATCAGTAAATTAGAATATTTGATTATCCACACATGTCCTTACAATATATGTTATGCTATGAAACAGATCATGGATTTTTGTTCTAAGGTATGTCTCATTTAAGTCTTAAAGGCCACCTCTTACTCCTGTAAACATGGGCAGATATCATCTGACAGTCGATAGCTGAAAGAGACATAAAGCAGAGTAGACAATCAGTGTGAAACAGTCTATCAAGTAGAGATGCAGCCTGGATAACTTGTTTGATATATGGGTGCCTGATTTCAGGGATATATATGGCAATGCTTGTCCACAGGAAAAGGTGTATGTTGCCCCGTATGCATAAGCACGGAAGGGAATAGCCATGTAACATAAGGAAAAGGGAGCATACATAATTGGCAGGAAAGTTGGGCACTTGATATGACAGGACAGAAATGACTGTCCTCTGTCTAGTGGTGAGATGATTGGAGGAGATGATCTGCAAGGCCATATTGACCTCAAAGAGATATCCGAGGGTTGTCCACTAACTCTGTCTACAGAGTTCCCATTTCTACTCTTTGGCTACACCACCAACTCTATTTTTATATATACTTTCTGTGTCATTAAACTCTACTGTAGTAATATACTCAACCTAAAAAATAAATAAATCTAAAATTTATTTTTATGCAACAAGATAGACGGAATGTGCTGAAATGAAGTCCATCATTGGGTGATGACTTGTGTTAGGTTATGAAAAGTTGTGATGGCTCCAATGGATGAACCATTTTACAAATTTTTCTCCTTTCAAATCTGCAGGTACAATTTTGGGCCACTGTGGTCTCCTCTTGATACTGGTCTATGGGCAGTCACTGTCCCAGGAAAACTCCCCAAATTACTCTTCTCAAGAACTGTCATGGGGAAGCTGGGATGGCTCAGTGACTTAAGCGCTCACTTTGCAGCGCCAGGGACCGAGGATCAAACCCTGGCCCTGGCCCGTGCAGACCCATGTGCTGAACTGGGGAGTGCCCCCAGTTCAGTTCTCTTTCTGTCTCTGTATCTCTCTCTTTCTCTCTCTCTCTCTGTCAAAAACAAACAAACAAACAAACAAACAAAAACCCCAACAAAACAAAACAACAAACAAACAAACAAACAAAAAGAACTGTCATTCTGGTCCAAATTTCACTTTCTTACCCCTGGAAGATACTTTTCTTATTTCCACAGGCAGTGCTCCCCTCTTGGAATTGACTTCTGCCTTAAAAAAGCTAGTATATCATAGCATGGTTCACAGTGGCTAAGTGATGGAAACAATCAAAGTGTCCTTTGATAGATGACTAGATTAAAGAAATTGTGGTACATTTGTACAATGCAATATTACTCAGCCATAAGAAAAGATGAACTATTGCCATTTGTGACAACATAGATGGACCTTGAGATCATCATGCTAAGTGAAATAAGCCAGACAGAAATAACTAAAAACGATATGATTTCACTCATATGTGGAATATACAAGTGAAAGCCACAAAGAAACAAAAACTCACAGACTCAGCCAATAGTTTAGTTATGACCTGAGGGTAAGAGGAGGGGTGGGGGTTGGAGAGGAGTGAAGGGGAGTCAAATATCTGATGATGGAAAGAAAACTGACTCTGAGTGGTAAACACACAATGCAACATATAGACGATGTACTATAGAATTGTACACCTGGAACCTATGTAATTTTTACTAACCAATGTCACCCCATAAATTTAACAATTAAAAAAAGCTAGTACAAAATGCCGAGTCTAGACTCTTGTTACTCAGATTGTGGGAATCAGTGTGCCTGTTTATCAGCAACATTGCTGTCATGGAGTGTTAGAAATGCAGACTTTCAGGCCCCACCCTAGACTGACTAACTCAGAATCCGTATTTAAACAATATCTCCCAGTGACTTGTGTGTGCATCAAAGCCTGAAAAGCAATGGTGAAGGCTATCAGGTGGCTGAATTAGAAAGGCCAGTTTCCAATATCCTAAATCTGTACACTGGGTTTATGCACTCATTCAATAGTTAATGGGCACCTACTATATATTAGTCACTGCCTTAGGTTCTGTGGATAAAAGGTGAAGAGGGTATAGCTCCTTTTCTTTCTATTTGCCATGGCATTTGTTAACCACCTTACCCTGCCCTTTAACTCTGACAGGCCTGCCCCCTTTGCACTATCTTCCATAATTTTGGGTACCTGGACTTGCTCTATTCTCTGCTACATGTGTCCTTCTGAGTTATTCTTGTCAGCTTGGCTATTGTTCTATTCTATTCTGCCATGAATCTATCTAAAATTTTTTTTCATTTTGACTTGGGTCATCTTTCTGACCACCACTTCCCATCTTATTTGTCAAGTTTGCTGAGGCTCTCTGCCCTGTGGCCATGTGCCTTGTTATATCTGCCCCTAGAACATAGCTTTCTCATTTTAACCATGGAATGCACATTATCTTTGCTGCTGAGATCTGGGTTCAAGTTTCTAGGAATTGCGGCTGCCCCTAGAGACTTCAGGGTCAAAACTTGGGGAGGAGTAACCTGCCCTTGCGTAGGAAAATAAAAGGCCATTTTTTCTTGTAAAACAAAGTAGATCCCTTCCTCTAGAGCCACTCTTTGTTCTTTCCACAATGTAAAGTGCTTCTTTTTAAGAATAATGAGCCACAGCTGGAATAAAATATGGATCTATTTTTTAGAAGGCCTGTTAACTTTTCATTCTCTTTTATCATTGTCAGAGCTTACTATGCATTCAATTCAACACCAAAATCCAAGTGGATTCAATTAAGTTAAGAGATCTGGGTTTCACATAGATTACCAGCTCATAAAAAAAGGGGACATTACTTCTGCTGGCATTTTATATATACATATACATACATGCATGCATACATATATGTATGTGTGTGTGTGTGTGTGTATGTTGACAGTCTATACCAAATCTTTTATTACAAAATAATAAACATGTAATTCTGTAACATTACAACATTACACTCAAGCACACTATATGACATTCTAGGTGAAATGTTCAAATTGCTCTTCGTCTTGGAGACAAAACAAGCCTTATGGCTTACTTCTGCTGGACTCTGTATACTCATAGATACCCTCTCCAATTATTCTATTCCATCAAAACAAAAGTTAGTAGTGTATTTAAGTCCACCTCCTCCAAAACATCTGGCGGGGGTGGGGGGGGTCATAGAAACATCATTTAAAAAAACACTCAAATTCTATGGCTCTACCAGGCTTTCCCTCCCTTCTTCCTCTTCTCCATTCCCTTGCCCTCCTCTTCCTCCTCCTCTTCTGGTTCCTCTTATCTCTCTCTCTCTCTCTCTCTCTCTGACACACATATCCTCATACTTATTTATTTTATTACTAGAAGTTTGTACCTTGTGACCCCTTCACCCATTTTGCCCACCTCCTACTTCCCACCACTGGCAACCAGCTATCTGTTCTCTATATATATGAGCTTGTTATGCTTTTTTTTGTTTTGTTTTAGATTCCACGTATAAACGAGAACATATAGTATTTATCTTTATCTGATTTATTTCACTTAGCATAATGCCTTCAAGATTCATCCATTTTGTCACAAATGGCAAGATTTGATTCTTTTTTATGGTTGAATAGTATTCTACTATATAAGAGCATTAATATCACAACTTTTTATTCATTCTTCTATAAACGGACATGGAGGTTGTTTTCATATCTTGGCTATTGTAAATAATGCTGCAATGAACACAGAGGCACATATACCTTTTGAATTAGTGTTTTCATTATATTAAAATAAATATCCAGAAGCAGGATTGTTGTATCATATGATAGTTCTATTTTTAATTCTTTTTTTTAATCTTTTTTTTTTGTTTGTTTTTGAGAGAGAGAGAGAGAGAGAGAGAGAGAGATACAGAGACAGAGAGAGAACTGAACTGGGGGAACTCCCCAGTTCAGCACATGGGTTCACATGGGCAGGGGCTGAGATTCGATCCTCGGTCCTGAGATTCAATCCTCGGTCCCTGGAGCTGCAAAGTGAGCACTTAACCCACTGAGCCATCCCAGCTTCCCTATTTTTAATTTTTTGAGGAAACTCCATACTATTTTCCACAGTGGTTGCACCAATTTCCTTGCCCACCAATAGTACACAAGGGTTTCTTTTTCTCCACATCCATGCCAACATTTATTTCTTATCTTTTTTATAATAGCCATTCTAACAGGTGTGGGTGATATTGTGTTATGGTTTTGATCTGTACTTTCCTGATGATTAGTGATGTACATCATCTTTTCATGTGCCTGTTGGGCATTGATTTAAGAAAGTACCATTAGGTTTCACTATGAAAGTAAGAAAACATACAAGATGAGGACTTTAATAGGACTTTTCCTCTGCATAATGCTGGGACTTCAGGCTACTCTATGAGGGTAAGAACAAAGGAGGGGCAATACCTCAATCTTGGTACGAGTTGGAGGAGGAAAAAGAAAAATCTCTCTGAGAATTTAAGCCAAAGCTGGCATTCCCTCAGGGCCATGATCTGAAATCACACTGCCAGACCAGTCCTAGAAAGCCCCAAGCTGAGAATTTATTTTCTCAGAGTCTCAAATTTATCACTTCTCAAGTGAGTGCAAAAAACACATGTCAAGTCCTTCTCTGGGTGGTGAACACACAATACAATATATAGACGATGTGTTATAGAAATGTGCACCTATATAATTTTACTAACCAATGACATCTCAATAAATTTAATTTAAAAAGGTAAGTTCTTCTGCAAGAATTCAACGCGTATCTTTGTTGTCTAATATGGTAGCCACTAGCCACAGGTGGCTATTTAAATTTAAAAATAAACATTAAACAAAATAAAAAGTTAATTTCTTTAGTTCCATCAGTCACCTTCCAAGTGTTTAAGAGCCATATGTGGCTCATGCGGACCATACTGACATTTCCAGCATCATAAATATTCTTTTGGACAGTGCTGACCAAATGCCATAGTAACATGCCATTGATTGGTTGTATGATATGGCCTGATTTTTGAGACATAAGAATTTGAGCAAAATGTATAAATCTAATAAATATAATAAAATGTAATAAAATACACAGTTGGTACAAAGGTAGGGAGATGAATTAAAACCTCTCTTTGAGGATCTGGCAGATGTGAGAATCATTTGGGATTGAGTCAGGATTGTAGACGTTCTAAAACATGGAGAATTCCTCTTTAACCTCCCAAGCTCCTATTGCAGTGGGAACCTCCTGGACTGAGAGCTCACTGTCTGTGACTAACTGGGGAATTAGCACCTAATCTTATTACTAGGATGACCTTCCAGGGCTTCTAGTTCTGTGGAAATTAGAATCAAATGCAGAATGACATCTTTTTGGGTATCTTTTTTTCTACAATATGACAACCTTTGACGTTTTGAAATTAAATTCATTTTTATAAAGTCACTGTGCAATCATTAGCATAATGCAATCATTTTCTGAGTCCCACGAGAGAACAATATCAGTAGGAGAAGTCCAGAGCAAAAGGTTTTAAAAAATGAATTTCCACTTCTCTAGATTTTCCCCAATCTCCATCCTCTGACATATCTCATTGAGAATTTTTTGGTTTTGATTGAGAGTTTGGAATATAAGAGTTTTGTGTGGGGAAAATATGTAGAGTTATAGTAAACCTAGAAAATGGGGTTACTGTTTTAGTTTGGAAAAACTTCACACATTCACACATAATACAACTTAACAACAGAATGGTTAACTTCTTGAGAAATCATTTTGTGATTGCATATATATTTAAATTGCTACCTGTTTCTCTCCCTGTCTGATCTATCACCTTACACAGAAAACCTCAAGTTATTAACCCATTTCTTTTTCTTCAGTTCATAATAAGGAAAAATTGAGATATGGCTCCAATCACAAAATGTGTTTTAATGAAATAATTGTCTCATACAGTACCAAATAGTACCTAGACTGTGATAAAGCAATACGGTTGTGTGTGTGGTGGTGGGGGGGGGGGAGGCGGGGAGTGGAGGTGAAAGAAGTTGAAAATAGAGGGAAAGGTGGTGGAAGAAGATCATACATTTATTGAGTGCCTACTATGCATCAATTCTGTGCTAGGTGCTTTATACACATTGTTCACATCTCATGCACCTCTACGAAGCAGATTACTATCTTCATCTTATGAGTGAGGAAAGTAAAACTCAGAGACTAAGTATAATACCTTGCCCAAGCTCACTCCGTGACCATTTGCCAATACTACTCTGCTAAAATGCTTTTGTCAATGTGGTGGTCTTGTCAATGACCCCACAATGAAAAAGCAATGGTCAATTAGCAGTTCTCATCTTTGTTGACCTATCAGCAGCATCTGACATAGCTGATCACTTTCTTCCCCTCAATAGACTTCCTATACTTGGCTTCCAGTACACGATACTTTCTCAGGTTTCTTCCAATATCACTAGACACATATCTTCAGATTTCTTGGATTGCGTCTCTTCATCTCGAATTCTTCATAAAGAGTGACCCAGGGCTGAGTCCTTGAGCACCTTTTCTTCTCTAGCTATGTTCATGTCCTGGGTCAGGTTTTGTCAATCTTGGCACTATTGACATTTTAGGCCAGATATTTCTTTGTTGTGATAAGTGTTTAACAGCAGGCCTCTCCTAGATGCCATTAACATTAAGCAACATTGCCTCAGGTGAGCTCATCTATTTTTATGACTTTAAAGGCTACCCATAAGCCCAAAATTCCCGAGTTTATATCGTCAGGTCTTTCTCCCAACCACTCTACTTCTCCATTTGGGTGTCTAACACTTATTATCTACTTGAGTCTTCTACCTCAAACTTGTTCCATTTGCAGTCCTCCCTTCCAGTTTCTCAGGCAAGACTTCTCTCTCCCACACTCCACATTCAATCCTTTAGGAAAGTTTGTTGCTTTTACTTAAAAAATATATAAATAAACAAAACATATATCCATAATCCAATTCTGTCTCTTCACTTCCATTACTACCTCCCTGGTCTATGCTACCACCTCTTTCATAAATTATTGCAATAGCCTCATAACTGGTCTTGTTGCTTCCACCCTTGTCTCTTTATAATTTCACTCAGCTCTCTGTCTGCACCCCACTCTGCCATAGATATACATTCTAGTGTACAAGAAACATACTCTTCCCATGCACACATAAAATCTTTATGAAAATTGACCTCTGACTAAAGCTAGGCCCTAAAGTGAAAATCAAAAACATCGAAGAACCAGTATAAGACAGACCTGTTCTGTGACTACTACTATTAAGTTTAAAATTCATTTTAAAACACTATCTCCATACATCTATTGTAAAAAAAAATTCACTAATGTAAATAACACATGAAAAAAAATAATGGAAACTGAAAATAACTAGATAACAATGAAGTTACTAAACATCAGAATTTGTATGATGTGGTTAAAGTGATTCTTCAATGAAAATTTAAAGCCTTAAGTATTTACATAAGTAATGAAGAAAGGCTAAAAATTAATAAGCCAAATGTTTTGGCTATCGTCCTATCTAGAACCTTTGATTTGTAACATTATTTTTAAAGGGTATAGAGGATTCCATTATGTATATTGTT
>PVKE010049561.1:0-11230 GCA_004027555.1 Craseonycteris thonglongyai | reverse complement strand
ACTTAAATCTCAACTGCAACCCATGCTTGCGTGGCAATATACATGGTGGCTGCTGCTGTAAGATTTCATATTACATCTTTAATTGTGGGCATTTAGCAGACAGCCTCTTATTATTAAGATACTGCTGACTTTTATTGTCAATGTGGCCACAGGACAAAGCTAATAATTACCAGCACCAGAAGCAGCTTGTGGTTTTATATTACATTGAGGGAAATTACACTGGAATTAGAGTGGATTACTTTTATCAAATTGGGAATAAGCTGTTAATTAACTCCCCGCTGTAGCAATCTTTTTCTGAGCTTGCAACTGTTATTAGGTCTAGATTAAACTGTTGAATTAATTTCCCACTTACTTACTATTTCAAGAGTTTTTAATTTACCTGGCAGAAGTTTTAATGAGAAATTGTATTAGTGAGCATAAATTGTTTTGGGGAAGGGCAAACAGTCTGTGATAATGTTTATTAAGTAATTTTGTTTGAGCAAAAATATAATTGCTGTTTTAATTAGTGAATGGTTTTAGAGTATTAGGTTTGAGATTACATTATGACTTTCTGAGAAAACAATCACTCAGATAATCCCAGCATTTATAACTGATAGCAAATAGAAAAGCTATGTTAATATGGCATTTAGTTGGATTTTGTACCATAGTTCAGGAAAAAAAAAAGGGAAATTATCTAAGTGCTCTTCCTTCAGTTATCTTAAGGTGTATTGGGGCTGCTCCTGAATATCACTGTCTGCTGTAACAGGCATATATTATGTAATAATACATGTCAAGTGCTAACAGTTAAATTTTAAAACAAAGAGGTACAGATTCCTTTAAGATAAGACAAACTTGTGGAAATTAGGACATTTATTTAGATGATCAATATAATTTTTGTGATTTGTTATTGGTTATAATGTTGGTAATACTATTAGTCTTATAATAACAATAATCATGCCTTATATTTGTATGGTATTTTAGAGAAATGGATGGATGGATAATGAACTTAGGAGAGATTTGAGACATAATAATGCATATTGAAAACTGACATCTAAAGAGAATAAAAGACTTGCCCAGGGATACAGAGCCAATAACTGAAATAATACAAAACATGGGCTGTGTGCATGACCACATATGGTTTCTAGTTCCAACATGTAAGTTTCACTTCTTTCCCAAATTACTGTTGGCACTCTTTTGTAAAAACCATTTTATTGTATGTGGGATTTGATGTCCCAAAGAAGTGTAAAATATTTCCCTGGGATATTTTAAATTTAATATACTTTTATTATACCTTCAAAATAACAGTACACTTGCTTACAGTAATACAATTCTCTGATTCATACACAACTCTGATTTTGCAGCCAAATCCTTTATTAAAATTAGTTGGACTTTCAAGATGACAATGTACATGTAAATGGTCAAGACTATAAAACTAATGTAGTATTTTTCTGTGACATATTTATAATCCCAAAAGTAATTGTGATGGTATTTCTAAATTGGTGCTGTAAGCATACATGAAATATTAACATGTCCTTAAAATGAAGTCAGTGTCTTTGACACCATGAAAATCAGCTACTGTTTTGCAGAAATCACTATCATACATTAAACAATACTGTCTATTTCAGAAAAAAAAAATAATCCTCCAAATAAGGCTAATATAAAACAACTTCAGAGTTTCATTTCTGCTTTCTTTGAGAAACCCAATCAATCTAAAATCTTATGCAACAAAATATAGTTCTAAAGTCTAAATCCTGTGCATATACCTTTTACGTTATTATTTTTCCAGTTATAATTCCTATGTTTAAATACTCAAAAGACATGGGAATACAATTATATTTTAGTCACTCAAGTCTTTTCAGCTACTTAATTTCCAACGCATTAATGGTGCAATGCAGTTATATCACCAAAAAGTCATGTAGTGATTAGGACTAATGACTTCCGTGTTCTTCAAGACCATGTGCCCTTTTATACTGCACATTAATGAACTTTGATCAAACAAAAACCTTTCAGGTTGCCATTCAAACTTAGACTTATTGACTAAAAATTAGAAAAGATTCAATATATATATATATATATATATATATATATATATATATACACACACACACACACACACACACACACACACACAAAAGGTTCCATGTGACTATGTGTGTATTTATTGTTTATTTATTTATAACTTAGTATAGATAGGTATTATTACATGTATTTATAATTTTAAGTAGTCAAATATGAAATGCAGGCCATTGATGGTAAGAGGTCTCAGAAAAATTGATAGAATTAGATATAGCATCTGGTTATAATGAGAAAGAGAAAACCTTCCTAACTCTTTCTTTAAAGCCATGTACCATTCACAAAACCATATAACTAGGAAAACAACCTGAATTGTTGCAAACAAACTGGATTGTGTTTTATCTCTTCACAGTGAAACAGACAACTTCACTGTCACAAATCAACTGAAATGAGAAAAAGAAAAAAATAAACAAACAAACCTTATAGGCAATGAAATGTGTATTCTTCTTGAAAACTGAAACTTGAAAACAGGCAACATTAGTTACTCCTACTACTACTTGGGCATCCCTGTCAATGGAAACATAATAAGACACCACCTCACTCTTAATTACTAATAAGTGAGAAAAATAACAAAAAAATGTTCTAATGGGAAGGCTTACCTCCTGAGTCTAGATTCATTGATACGGTGTCTTCAAAATATTTTTCAAAACCCATTCATATCTCTCACCTAATTTTCTTCTCCCATTTGGCTACAGACAGAGACAGAGACTATCATCCTTATTTGATAGATGAGGAAAGGAGGCACAATGAAATTAAGCAATTTGTCCCAATTGAAAATCTGGATGTAAGCATGGCAGGGCGTAGAGACAGATAAAACACCTGGGACTTTGAACTTGGGTAAGGTAACTTTACCTAACAGCTAAGATCATGGCCTTGGAAAAGCCAGATAGACTTGGTATTGATTCATTAGCAGTTGGGCTTCTCTGAATCTGTTTCTTCACCTATAAAACAAAGATGAGCAATGCCTACCTCACAAAGTTGTGGTGAAAGTTAAGTTAAATAAGATCTGAATATAAAGCACCCAGCAGAGTTCCTGGTATACAGTAAGCACTGATGAAGCTCTTTCTATTATTGCTTCATGACTGCTGTGCACTGAATATTTGTTTCCCTCCAATTTCATATGCTGACACCCTAATGTGATATATTTGGAAATGGGGCCTTTGGGAGGAAATTAGGGTGGAGCTCCATGATGGGATTAATGTACCTATAAAAAGAGGGAAAGATTTCTCCTTCTCTCTCCCATCTCCATGTCCCTCTGTGTCTCCATCAGTCATGCAAGAGTGACTACAAGGAGAAGGCAGCTTTCTGGAAGCCAGGAGGAGAGCCCTCACAAGAGCCGGATATGCTGGCACTTTGACCTTGGACTTCCAGTCTCCAGAACTGTATATAATAAATGCTTGTGGTTTAAGCCACCCAGTCTGTAGTCTTTTTGCAATACCAGTCCAAACTAAGACAATGACTATGTTCATATATTTTTCTAAATTAAGAATTGCCTTCTCTGACTACTGAGCAGGCAACAATTTTCCTTTAGGCCATTGGTGAGTGCCTTTTGCCACCATTACCTGTACCTACTGAGTGGCTTAACCTTGTGAAAAACAGGAACACTTCCTCCTTTGTGGTTTCTATCAACCCACCCTCCACTGCAGGAGTTGGACATTATGTAAATGAATGATGACAAACTTTCCCTTGTAGAATTCTATGACAGTTCTATCATCAAAATGAGTAAAGACATCCGTACAATATAGAAATGATGCTTTAACCTTGACAAATGCCTCACTTTTACTCGTTATCACTTAAGGTATTTGGGGAGTCTATGGATAAAATAGCCACCACACAAATCATAGTTTCTGTGGTGACAGGGAAATCATGCTACTCAAATCTAATGTAGATAGCAGAGATACTAGAATTAAAATGTATGAGGGCTGTCCAGAAATAATCCTGCCATAAAGGCCTCTGTTTCATGGCTGGAAAGTTTCCAGACAGCCCTCATATACAAACTTAGCAAATATATTGGGTTTAAAAGCTGAAAATAAATGGTGCTTCACACAATATTGACATCATTTTCACTTGCATTGCACTGCATTGGGGAGGGACGGTGTCCACCACCACCAGCTCTGAAAAGTTTACAATGCACATTTTAAAATGCATATAACAATGTAAAAATGTGTTTGAATCCACAATGTGCTGACACTAGCACAATTTTACAGCATTTCTAATACAGAGTAATTTTTAAAATAATAGGCACAAAACAGTGAAAAATAAAAACCCCAAACAGTTTTACTAAATTGTACTTTTATGACATGGTTTCCATTAACATTTTTCTACTCAAAGATACAAATTCTGCTTTAGTTTTTACTGGAGTAAATTATAGGATGATAGAAATAAGGAGAAGACTTTTTCCAAATGGTGGCTGACTGCCCAACTGATAACATACATAGCACTTATGATTTCCAGAAATGATTTGCTCTTATAAATATTGAAAACATTAAGTCCTGAGAGCATATGTGAGCTTCAAAAAATATTTCTCACATATGGAAAGCCATATCTTTCTACAAAACTCATTTCTTTTACACTTAATATAGACAAACCCAAAAATTACAAATAATAAAATGTTTTCAGCATGAATGTGATTTTGGATAGCTTTGAAGTCATTAGAAGTATGCTTTGGTATTACTTAAGGTATATTATGCTATAGCATGAGGAACCTGTTACACGACAGGTGTGTAGAAGATTTATTCCATATGTTATTAGCCATCTGAGCTATAAACAGTACATGAATAATATGTTTTTGGTAGTAATAAAATATTTTTCATACATCAGGGAAAAAATCACTCATCTCAGGAGTTAGTCTAGGATATCCACAAAATCAAAATATTCTCCTCAGGTTGCAAACATTGTATGTCCTAATTGCATAGTATAGCTTATATTAATGTTAAAACATTGACAAAAAGTAAACAGAAGTACAATAACAATAGTGCTAAATACCATATTTTGTATCACTCAAAGTACTTTCACACATAAATCATATATTCATTTGCACCTCATAGTAATCTAAGAAATGAATGTGGCAAGTATGACCATCTGCATCTTACAGATAAGAAAAAATATTCCTTGGGGAAGATAATATGACTTACTAGAAATAATACTTATTTGGTCATTAGCTAGGACCTATCCAGTCTCATTCTATAGGATCAGGTTGACATAACAGAGTCAGAAGAAAACAAATATGATACTCTTTAAGTTATAACAGAAGCTAGCAGAACTACTTCCTCTCATCCAGTTCCATCCCAATCTATAAAAGGCATGTTACTATAGCCTAAGATTGCTATAGGCTAATGCCCCTATTGGAAAAAATATCTGTCCAGTAGATCTTTCTATGTGATACAGTGTTTCTATCTTGAGTACATGCATGGCAAAAAAAATTTAATGAGGGGAAGCTGGGATGGCTCAGTGGGTTAAGCACTCGCTTTGCAGCCCCGGAGACTGAGGATTGAATCCCAGGCCTGGTCCATGCAGACCCATATGCTGAGCTGGGGTGTGCCCCCAGTTCAGTTCTTGCCAGGACCTATGAGGGAGGCTCCCAGCCCAGTTCCTGCCCTGTGCAGCCCCGTGCCCACCTGTGGAGTGAAACTATATGGAAAACTAATGCTGTCAACTATGGAAACTGCTCTGGGCCCTCCCCCTTCTCTCTGTCTCTCTCTGTCTCTGTCTCTCTGTCAAAAAAAATTAATGAAATAAATTGACAATTTAAAATCCTGGGAGTAAAGCAGCAATTACGTTTCCAATAAGAAAGTGGCTATACTTTGTATATTATTATTATTATTATTATTATTTATTATTATTATACACAAACTGCCTCTGGGTGACAGTAGTACACCATTCCACTTGATACTTATGAAAACAATAACAAACCCAACTAAAACATCAAAATAATTGCATTAACTTCTCATTAAACCTTCTTATAAAAACCTTTTATAACACAAATGTCTATCATCAAATGTTTCTAAATTCACTGCATTATAGAAATAAAAAGTTATACTGTGCATGCACACACACATGCACACACACACACAAAAATAAAACCCTGTTTTGATGCACCATGTCAAACAAATATATAAATGTTCTGAGTAGTCATTAAGTCAGGTGCTCTCACCTCAGTTCTCAGACATGTGTTGGTTTTTCTTCTACTGGTATCCAAGAATCATTTATCCTAGCAAATATGGTGAAAGAGTGTTTTTTAACTGATAGTCAATGAAGGCAATTTGCTACCAGGTATATTTGGCAACTTGGATCAGTGGTTCATTACATTTGTCTATGAAAAGTCATATTCAATTTTTATGTGACTTTTAAACTCATCTACCTACCTATTGTACTTTCCTCTCTATCTACTAAATGCCTAAACTTGCCTACTTATTTGCTATTGCTATGTACATTTATTATTTTCTCTCTTTGAAATAAATTCTTTCCTAAATGTCTGTTCATTGGTCCCTAATTATACAGTATATCATTAGATGTATATTTATTTATTTAAATGTACTACATAAATAAGAATAAACATCATTATGTTAGGAGCATTCTGTTTTCCTATGGGACTTTCAATGCTGTCAAACTGCTACTATGTACCGAATACAGAAGCCAAAAAAGTCTATTATTAAAAAAATTACCCATTGGATTATATTAGATTCATATTAGCTTTAGTTCTGAGTTTAACAAATCTTGCTATAAATTTAATGAAGGCATTGCTCAATCAAATATAATACATTTTACTTCATATGTACCTATAGTCTACCATACCATGCAATTTCATAGCATGAATCACATTGTTACTTGTAATTTTTTTTAATGTTCAGAATTTCTGATTAAAGCAATTCAAAGTTACTTTGCATTTTAATTTTGCCTAAGAAGAGACCCATCCTTAGCTCCCTCATTAGTTGTGCTGCCTGGGGTGTTTTGAAATAATGCCAGTAACTAATATAGTGAAAAGAAAGATATCATTAAATATGACTTAGTGCTTCACATTATGATGATATAAAGAAAAATTGGGGTACTTAAAGTGCTAGTTTACAGCTAGTTTGCCATGGAAAAGGAAGGATCAATGAGGAATACAACACTTTTAAACTGTTTAGACCCAATTTGGCATTTCAATTGTCTCTATATAAAAGTATCTGAAATGAGATTTCCTGCTATGCATGACATGCCTGTTTATTTTCTCCCAGTCAGAAAAGTGTTAATTAAGAGGCATTGACTATGGAAGAAAGAGAAATAAATAATGTTAGAATTCATTTCTATACATGTTAAACAACAAAATACATTGAGATAAATTTATTCATTTAAAGATGAGATGGTTTAATGACTAAGATAGCTGTACAATTTATCTTTCTAACAAAGACACTTTTGAGAGTAATAAAATTCTAAACTGGTCACAAGGAATCAGAAAAGGCATAGACCATGAAAATCCAGGAAGGTGAATCATCTAGTTTTAACACATAGAGATCCTCCTAAAATTAAATTGAAAGGGAATCGGAAAACACATGAAAACAGGCCTGCAAGGTTCTGCAACTTGGAACAAGCATGGGCAGATCACATTTTCTACCAAACACTGAAGCCATTTCAAAAGATAAGAAATAATAAACAAGGAAAGCCTGGATGGCTCAGCAGGTTAAGCACTCGCTTTGAAGCCCCGAGGACCAAGGATCGAATCCCGGCTCCGGCCCAGGCGGACCCACATGCTGAACTGGGGAGTGCTTCCCGAATGCGGTGAGGCCCCCAGTTCAGTTCATAAAAAAAAAGAAAGAATAAACAGATTGGATTTGAGTCATCAGGGAAAAAACAAACTCATATATTGAGGTGGGGAGGAAATATCTACATAAAAGTAAAGTTACTGATTTGCTGAAACAATAAAATTATTCTGCTGCATAAAGAATGTATTTAGAATTGCCTGTATTAGAGGCTTAGCATATAATATCACTCATAAGAAGGAAAGGAAGTTTTAATGTAGTTAAATAAAAATTATTGATAGAAACTCTCCCTGGTGACATTTAGCAATGCTAGAAATCCTCAAAGGACCATCCCTTTCATGCCTTGTCTTAAGATTGTTTATCAACTTAATTGATGATTTGTAATCAGTTGCCCAAGTCAGTTACACAGTGATATTTGAGATCATGAGGTAAAAAGCTGTGAACATAATTCAGAATCAGCAATATTCTTTGTGAGTCAGGTATGCTGTAACATTTCAATGATGCCTTTAAATTCTAATGGCTTCAAGCTGCTCCAAACTCCTGCAGCAATCAAAAATAATCTATCATGGGACCAAGAGCTATGAACATCATGTCACAACCACTCTGCTATTAGATTTATTGGAGGGCAAAGCATGTCATTTATGCATCAACTCACAGGAGAAAAAAAGCAATCCCTATGAAGTTAATCTAATAATAGACTGCAAAGCAATGATTACCATTTTGTGTACACGGGCTATTCGTAGCAGTGGTTGGCTTTCCTTGTCAAAGCTTTGGGATTAACAAGTGTTCAGCTCAAAATCTATAGGGAGATATGAAGAAATGGGGTTTTTTTTGTTTGTTTTTGTTTTTTTTTAAAGAGCACACTCATAAATTAAAAGTTTTATTTATTTATTTTTGACAGAGAGAGAGAGAGAGAGAGAGAGAGAGAGAGAGATACAGAGACAGAGACAGAGAGAGAACTGAACTGGGGGAACTCCCCAGTTCAGCATATGGCTCCGCACAGGCCGGGGCCGGGATTCGATCCTTAGTCCCCAGAGCTGCAAAGTGAGCGCTTAACCCACTGAGCCATCCCGGCTTCCCCAAAAAATGGTTTAATGAGGGACAAATATTTCATTTGTTGCCACCGAGAAGATGCTGAAACCATATACTTCTACCTCCCATTTCACCCCTTTACTTTTTACTTTTTAATTTTTTAATTTGTATTTTTTATTAATTGTTAACTTTATTGGGGTGACATTGGTTGGTAAAAATTACACAGGTTACATCAGCTACGCATTGCATTATGTGCTCACCACCCAGAATCAGTTATTTCCCTCAAAATATTTGCAAATATTGCCTCTGATAAGGGGCTAATATCTAAAATATATAAAGAACTCACACAGCCCCTTTACTTTTTAAAAGCTTGTTGCAAGAATCCTGTTTTTAATGTAAAGCAACTCTCTGGGAATCTTAGCAGCTATACAATAACTAGACCATTTTTCCCCACATAGTACTCAATAGTTTTCACAACACTGGTCTAAGTTTTAATCAGTCTCTTAGTGGCAAAACCAAAACACTTGATGATGATATTCACCACTGACCTCTTTATGGGCATGTTCTTCTTGTAACTCTGATAAAGTGAAAGCACACAGCATTGCCCAAAGCCTGCTTTTTACCAATAAAAATCACTTATTCCAGAATTTCTTTCCTCTCCAGGCTGTTACAACCTGAGAAGGTCACCCACTATATGACCCCAGTTTGAAGAAGAAAAATAATGAGCTTTTAATTTTTTTATACTTTTCATTAAACCAGGGTATTCATTGATAATTTAACACTGTGAAAAAATTACCAATTATGCTACAGAATACTTTGTCTTGTCTATCTAATAGTTTACTACTAGATGTTTTTATTCTACATTTAGGTTGCATAAATATATGTTTTCTCACCTTGTCATGGAGGAAAAAAAAACAAGCATACTCATTTGAAATAAAACTATTCCATGGATTAAATTCAATTTTCTTTTATAAAATATTACAAAATTCCAAATTTTTATTATCAAATCATTTGGATGGGTGTGAGGTGACATCTCATTGTGATTTTAATGTGCATTTCCCTGATGATTAGTGACATTGAGCATCTTTTCGTATGTCTATCGATCAAGGGCATATTCTGTATGAAGAAAAGTCTATGTAGGTCCTCTGCCCATTTTTAAATCAGATTATTTGGGTTTTTTTATGTTAAATTGTATGAGTTCCTTTTTATTGTTAAATTTATTGGGGTGACATTGGTTTGTAACAATTAGATAGTTTCCAGATGTACAAATCTGCAAAGTTGTCTGTACCTGCATGTTCATCGCAGCACTGTTCACAGTGGCCAGGACACGGAAACATCCAAAGTGTCCTCTGATAGATGACTGGATAAAGAAGATGTGGTACATTTACACAATGGAATACTACTCAGCGATAACAAAAGATGAAATACTGCCATTTGTGACAACATGAACTTTGAAACCATGTTATTAAGCGAAATCAAACGTTTTTACAGACTGTTTTCACCAGTTGTATATTCTTGTCTCATTTGTCACAGATTCATTGACTATATATACAAGGGTTTACTGCTGAACTCTGCTTCTGTGCCCATCTTTGTCATGTTAAAGTGGCTACTATCAAAAATAAAACAAAGAATAAAAGCTGGCAAGGGTGTGTAAGAGGGAACCCTTGTGCAGTGTTGGTGGAACTGTAAACAGGTGCAGCCACTATGGTAAACAGTTATTGAAGTTTCCTCAAAAAAATAAAAAGGGACTACCATAAGGTCCAGCAATTCCACTTCTGGATACTTTGCTGAAGAAAATGAAAACACTAATTTGAAAACATATGTGTCCCTATGTTCATTGCTGTACTACATACAATAGTCATGATATAAAAACAATTTAAATATTCACTGATAGATGAATGTATAAAGAAAATATGGTATACATATATAATGTAATACTACTCACCTATAAAAAAGAAGGAAATATTGCCATTTGTGACAACATAGATGGAACATGAGGATATCATGTTAAGTATAACAAGTCAGATAGAACAATACAAATACTGCACGATTTCACTTAAATGTGGAATCTAAAATGATAATAATAAATGGACAAACAAAACAAATTAGAGAGTATGGAGAGATGGGTATAAAATATGAAGAGGATTAAGAAGTACAAACTGCCAGTTATAAAATTAGTCATGAGGATATAATATACAACATAGAGATTACAGTCAACAATATCATAAATATATATGGTGACAGATGAGTACTAGACTTATCATGGTAATCAAAGCATGAGGTATATAAATGTCTAATCACTATGTTGTACACCTGAAACTAATATAATATTTTACATCAACTATAACAAAAATTAATAATATAAATACATAATTCTTCCTAGGCCTCTTTCTTTTACTCAAACACAC
>PVKE010049560.1:0-11231 GCA_004027555.1 Craseonycteris thonglongyai | reverse complement strand
GCTAAGCTGAGGGGTGCCCCCAGTTCAGTTCTCACCTGGGTGAAGACCCCGGCCCAGTTCCTACCCTGTGCGTCCATTCGCCCACTTATGGAATCAAACTGTGTGCAAAAACCAGTGATGTGCAACTATGGAGACTGCTCTGGGCCCTCCCCCTTCACTCTGTCTCTGTCTCTGTCTCTGTCTCTGTCTCTGTCTCTCTGTCAAAAACAGTAAAAAATAAATTAAGAAAAAAAAAAAAGAGAGATCCCCTGAAGGTTAGATGCTCTTTTCCAAGTCTTCTCATGGTTGGCCCTCCTTCAGTCTTACAGATTTAGCCCTTTAATCATCTTTGAGAACTATTCCCATTTCATTCCACTCCTCAACCACTTGACCTTGGCCTCAGTGTGGGACCTTTCTATGTGATTCCGTAATACAGTCTGTATCATATTTCAATTAACCATAGGTACTTATAGTTACTTCTCTTTGTCCTCAGTCACACTATGGTTTGCGTGAAATAAATCTGTTTTATTTTTTAATATATTTATTGAGATATATTTCAAATACTATACAACTCACTTATTTAAAATATTTAAGTTAATGTTCTGTAGTATATTCATGTGATGTAGTATAATAAACACAGTACAATTTTAGAACATTTGGTCCCCCATAAAAATGTTCTATACCTATTAGCACTCAATTCTCATCCTCTTACAATATTTCTAGCCCCAAATAACTACTATCTTTGCATTGTCTGCAATTAGGACAATGATAGATACATAGAAAAGTCTAAATACTTGTTTGCTATAAATTACAAAAGTGGTATGTATTATAGTTTCCTAGGGCTGCCCTAACAAAATATTACAAATTATGTGACTTAAAACAACAGAAATTTGTCTCATATTCTGGAGGCTAGATGTACAAAATCACATTGTTAACAGGACCTCACTCCCCCTGAAACCTGTATAGGAATCTTTCCTGCCTCTTTCTATTCTCCTTGGAGGTTTTATTAATTGTGGATGCGTTTTAGCTTATAGCATTGTCTCTGTGACTCTGTTTTCATACGGTCATATTCTTGTAAGGCCATAGGTCATACCAGTTTAGGAAACACTCGGCTTCTATGTGATCAAATATTAACTAAGTACACCAGCTAAGAACTAATTTTTAAATAAGGTCACATTCAGAGAAACAGAAGTTAGAAATTAAATATTAAATATATCCTTTTTCTTTAGGGGGGAGGGGAAAGAAATCAACCTATACAGAACCAATGAATGGTCAATAAAATTTTTTAATTGTTTGCAAAGGCTTTCATTTTAAGCCAGTAATAATATATAAATATATAATATTTACTTCTCAAAAAATAAACCATTTAATGACATATATGTTTTTATAGTTATACTGTGAGTTACTCATAGTAAATTATTTCTGATGTAGTTTGCTATGTTAGATGAAAACTAATTGATTACACTGTAATTCAAATTTTAATGTTTCTGTTTCTCATCTATGATCTACAACTTTTTTTTAGAAATATCTCCAATGAAATTATATGAGAAAATTGCCACCTATATACTATAGTTTTCCATGAAAATAATATTGCCTTGTTGAATAATTCAAATTAAAACTGTATTATAAAAAAAATGAGTAATGAAATTTGATTACTTTAATTTTTTAATTTATCAATTTCTTTTTTTGTCATTTACTTTTATTTTTCAATTATATTTGACATACAGTAGTATATTGGTTTTAGGTGTATAATACAGTGATGAGACATTTATATAACTTACAAAATCCTTATTCTGATATATCTGGTTCACAGCTGACACCATACATAATTACAATATTCTTGACTATATGCCCTATGATGAAATTTATGTTCCCATGACTATTTTGTAACTATAAATTTATATTTCTTAATTTCTTTCTTTCTTTGACCCATTCTTCTCACCCTCTTCCCGTTACCCCAAGTCTAGTACCCTTCTGACACTACCCATAGTTACTGCAACATCATTAACTATATTCCCATGTTATACAGTACATCCCCATTACTATTAATATTACTTTGTAACCCCGCAAACTGAACTTCCCAATCCTTTCTCCTTATTTTACTCCCTCTCCCAACCCTTCTCCTACCTGGCAACAAACCAAATGTTTTCTGTATTTATGATTCTGTTTCTGTTTCCCTTGTTTATTTTCTATTTTGGATTTCACCTATAAGCAAAGTCAACTTCCATCTGTCTTCCTTTCTTTGACACTCTACTCAGTACAATACTCTTCATGTCATTTGATTGGAGCTTTTAATTGAATTAAATTAAAATTAAGTAGCTATTGCCATGTTATTATTTATAATTTTGCTTTTTTTCCTTATGTTAAAGAAGTCCCTCTAACAATTCTTGTAATACTGGTTTGGTGATAATAAACTCCGTTAGCTTTCTTTTTCTTCTTTTTTGTGTATGGGGGAGAGCTCCTTATTTTTCTTGCAATTTTAAATGTTAGCCTTGCTGTTAGAGTAATCTTGGTTGTAGACCCTTGTTTTTCATCATGTTGAATATTTTCTGGCCAGCAAAGTTTCTGTTGATATCTCAGCTGGAAGTCTTATGGAAGCTCCCTTATAAGTTGCTAGCTGCTTTTCTCTTGCTGCTTTTAGGAGTCTCTTTTTGTCTTTAACCTTGGCCATTTTAATTATAATGTGTCTTGGTGTGTAGGCCTATTTGAGATTAACTTGTTTGGGACTCTCAGTGCTTCCTGAGCTTATATATCTGTTTTCTTCTCTAAATTAGGAATGCTTTAAGTCATTATCTCTTCAAATCAGTTCTCAATTCCTTGCTTTCTCTCTTCTTTTGGTAATCTTATGATGTAAATGTTGTTGCATTTGACTTCGTCCCAGAGGTCTTTTAAACTATCCTCATTTTTTGGATTTGTTATTCTTTTTGCTGTTCTGACTGGATATTTTCTGCTACCTTGCCTGCCAGTTTGTTTATTCGGTTTTCTGATCCATCCAGTCTGCTGGTGATTCTTTCTATTGCGTTCTGAATTTCAGGTATTGTATTCTTCATTGCTGATGGTTCGTTTTGGATTTTTTTAAATTTATTTTTATTGTTTTTGATAGAGAGAGAGAGAGAGAGATACAGAGACAGAGATAGAGAGAAAGGGGAGGGCCCAGAATAGTCTCCATAGTTGCACATCACTGGTTTTTTCACATAGTTTTATTCCACAGGTGGGCAGGGCTGCACAGGGCAGGAACTGGGCTGGGGTCTCACCCCAGTGAGAACTGAACTGGGGGCACTCCCCAGTTCAGCATATGGGTCCACATGGGCCGGGGCCAGGATTCGATCCTTGGTCCCCAGGGCTGCAAGTGAGCTCTTAGCCCACTGAGCCATCCCGGCTTCCCCTGGTTCTTTTTTTTTTTTATTTATGGTTCGATGTCCTTCTTTACGCTCGCTATCTCTCTGTTAAGGCACTCTCATAACCATGGTTTTGAGCTCTGTATCTGGTAGGTTGCTTGTCTCCATCTTATTTAGTTCTTCTTCTGAAGTTTTTGTTTGGTTATTTGAGATGTATTTCTTTGTCTCTTCATTGTGGATGCCTGTCTGTGTTTGTTTCTGTGTATTAGGTAGATCTGCTACTTTACCCAGTATTGATGGATAGTCTTATGTTATATGTTCTATGTGAAGCCCTGACACCATCTCCCTGATCACCTGTGCTGATGCTCTTTTAGATTCTGGTTTGCTTTTATTTTGCTCCAGTGCTGTGCCTGGAGCTACTTAGAAAAAATCTCAGAGCATGCTAATATTGGTCGCCACCTGCCTGGGGCCTTCAGACTTAAATAGTTTTCCATGAGAGATTGCAACGTGGGCAAGGCTGGCTGCTCACTGGACAAAGTGCCTCAGGTGATGGGGAGTTTGTGAGGTGGGATAACTCAGCAGGGTGAAGGGAGTAGGACTTACCAGACAAATCAGGTTCAGATTTGCCCATATGAGGTGGGTATAACACAGGAAAGATGGCTCCTGTCATCTGGCTGCTCAGAAGGATGACCCACCCAGGAAAAATGGTGACTGTCTTCTGGCTCGCACAATAAAGCACACAAACCTCAGTCTGCCTTCCCACCCCCCACCTCTAATTCTCCCTCAGTCACCATCTCTCTGCTGGAGACCAGGATGAGTACCTGCCAGTGACTGAGTCTGTGCAGGCACTTTAGGAGGCTCTATGGATTCCCTGCAACCTTCCGTCCCAGCAAAACAGTCTGAATCCCTACTGTTTTTCAAAGTCAGATTCAGTGGGTCTCCTCTTCCCTCACCTGTGCTGTGGGCTAGGGAGCCTGATATGGGGCTAGAATCCTTGCTTCTCAGGGGGGTGGGGGGGGGTGGGAATGTCCACACCTAAGATATCCCTCCTGATTCAGTACTGCCACCAGAAGTTTTGTTTCTTTTATACCTGTGCGCCCCCCAACCAGTCTCGATGTGGCCTCCTCTTTGTATCTTTAGTTATACAACTTCTGTTCAGCTAGACTTCAAAGGATTCTCCAGGTTGGTTATTTTATAATGTAGTTGTAATTTTATTGTGTTCATGAAACAAAGCAGGCATAGTGTTTACCTCCTCCACCATTTTGGATCTCCTCAGACATTTTGGTAATTTTTTTTTTCTTATCTTTTTCCTTTCTATAATGCACTTCTCTGGTGAAATCTTGAAATTATTTTTGGCCTAAGAGCCATTCTGGTACCTGAAAAATAATTACTGACCCAAAACCCTACATCTCAACATAGAATTGTTGGTCTACAAAAGATGAGATAGCAATTTGTTTAGGAATTGAAATAGAAATTAATTTGAAATATACATCATATGACTCTTTAGATAACAACAACCAAACCCTATATGAAAATGTGTTAGGGGGAACCCGGGATGGCTCAGTGGGTTAAGTGCTCACTTTGCAGCCCTAGGGACAGAGTATCAAATCCCGGCCCTGGCCCGTGTGGACCCATATGCTGAACTAGGGAATGCCCCCAGTTCAGTTCTCACCGGGGTGAGACCCCGGCCCAGTTCCTGCCCTGTGAAACCCCACCCACCTGTGGAATGAAACTATGTGGAAAAACCAATGATGTGCAACTATGGAGACTGTTCTGGGCCCGCCCCCTTCTCTCTGTCTCTGACTCTGTATCTCTCTCTCTCTCTGTCAAAAACAATAAATAAATCTTTAAAGAAAAAAAAGATAAAAAAAAGAAAATGTGTTACGATTTAAGTGAACAAGAAGAAAATATAATGTAACTTTAAGGATATAAATTTGGAACTAGAAATGTAGTTGCCAGATATTGATTGTATCCAAAACTCTCTGAGGAGATGAAAATCACTAAGAATGTTTGTAGAGAAGGGGGAAAACACACACACACACACACACACACACACACATGCACACATACAGAAGGAGGCTTTTGGGCGCTGCATTTATTAAGTGTTTATGTAACTGTAATCAGTTATAGACAATTTATGGGTACACCTCTAAGGACAGATCTCTAAAGAAACTAGATTGAAGAAACATTCAAGTACTTATCTAAGTGTGCCATTAATCTTGTAATGCTAAATCTGAACTGCAAAAGAAACATTTATCTGAATCAAAGAAGAAATTCCAAATAAATCACAAGTAGATCTGTTGTTATATCTTATAATTTTCTTTTTATAATTATTCTTTCTTTTTAATTTATAAGATGTTACTTTATACTGGTTTTAAGATACTTGAAAGCTTGATAGCTTAATGTTTTTGATAGTCTGGTTCTTTCAGATATTTATTTTACATATTAACTTGTTTTTACATTAACACTTACTCAAACATGAAAAAAGTAAACCTTTTCTATTACCACTCAGGTGGTATAAGCACTGTTCAGATGCATTTTGGTTAGATGCAGTGCCTTCTAGACTCCAATTTGACTTTATCACATTCTCATCTATTTAAATCACCCTCTGTCTGATATTCTAACAACAAATTTATATGAAGTTAATAGTTTATGCAGAAAAACTTAGTTTACATCAGTAGCTTTTCATTATCACTTGGTTCCAGAATTGAATTAAAATAAACTTTACATAATCATTTTGCTAAAATAATAAAAATAGACTGCTACTTAACACCATATACAAAAAATAACTCAAAAATAGATAAAAGACCTAAATATAAGACCTGAAACAATTAATTACATACAAGAATACATAGGTATTAAACTTATAAATCTTGGTCTTAGAGAGGTTTTTATGAGTTTGACTCTAAAGACAAGGGAAATAAAAGCAAAAATTAGTAAATGGTACCATATCAAACAAAAAAGCTTCTGCATAGCAGAAGAAACAATCAGCAACAAAAAGGTAACAAACTGAATGGGAAAAGATATTTGCAAATAAACCACCAATAAGGAGCTAATATATAAAGAATGAATACAATTGAATAACAACAACAACAGCACAATCCAATAAAAAAATGTTCCGAGAACCTGAACACTTCTCCAAGAAGACATACAAATGATCAACATAGATAGATAGATAGATAAATAGATAGATAAACTTTACTAGTTATAAGAAAAATAAAATCAAACCACAGTGAAGTACTACCACATTTCTGTTAGAATGGCTATTATCAACAAGACAGAAAATAATAATAGTAAGTGTTAGAGAGGGTGTTGCAAACATGCTAATATACTACTACTGCTGGTGGGAATAAAAATTTGTACAGCTACTAAGGAAAATGGTGCAGAGGTTCTTCAAACAATTAAGAATAAAAATAGAACTACCATATGATGACCCAGCAATCTCTCTTCTGGATATCTACCTGAAAAACTTAAAAAAAAATTATTTATAAATATGTGCCCTATGTTTATTGCAGCGTTATTTGTAGGAGCTGATATATGGAAATAACAGAAACATTTTTTGCTGAAAACTTGGATAAAGAAATGGGTACATATATACAATAGAATATTCCACAGCCATAAGAAAAATGAAATACTGACATTTGTGACAACACAAATGAATCTTGAAAGTATCACGCTCAGTGAAATAAGTTAGATGGAAAAGAACAAGAACCATATAATTTTACTTATAAAACAGTAAGGCAACAAATGAACTAAAAATAAACAAACAAAAACTCACTCAGACAAGACTACATTGGTTACCAGAGGGAAGAGGAGAAAAAGCACAAGTTTTAAAAGGTCAACATGTGTCAGACACATGGTCACTGAAGGATGCTAAACTTTGGGTGATGAGTGCACAATTTAACTTACAGATGATGCGTTATGGAATTGTACTTTTCAAATTTATATAATTGTATTAACTAATACCATCTTAATATATTTAATACAAATTATTTTTTAATTTTATTTTTTTTTTAATATTGAGTGCCACTTTTGGCTTTCAGCTTGGGTGAGACCAAGGTGAAACTTTCTTTGGTCATCCAGGTTGGTGTGATACCAGCTGCTTCTATCACCCTGCAGAAGTTTGACTCCAACAAAATCATAGTTGTATACCAGATATGCTCCAGTGGGGAAGTTAGTGCCAGTTCTGTCCTGGACCCTTAGATTTGCCCCCTAGTCTGTCTCCAAAAAAGAGTTATGATGACATCTCCAAAGCAATGGGTAATTGGAAGGGTCTGAGAATTACAGTCAAACTGACCATTCTGAACAGACAGGCCCTAGTTGAGGTGTACCTTCTGCCTCTATCCTGCTCATAAAAACCCTTTCAAAGAACTGCCCAGAGATAGAAAGAAGAAAAAAACAAAACAAAACAAAACATTAAACATATTGGAAAGAAATATACTTTTAGATGAGATTGTCAACACTGGACAGGTGTGGCACAGATTTTAGCTAGAGAACACACTAGAATAATTAAAAAGATCTTGGAGACTGCTCCGTCTGTGGGCTACAGTGTTGATGGCTGCCATTGTCATGACATTATAGGAGATACAAACAGTGGTATAACGGGATGCCCAGTCATTTAAGAACTATGAAGAAAAATATTTTAATTTAAGACCATTTGACAACATCCCCCCAGAAAAAAGAAAAAAGAAAACACACACACTTAGCACACACAGTGCCTCCCCCCCAAAAAAAGTATACACATTTAAAAAAAGAAAAATATTGTATTAAAATTGTAATAATATATAGCAATAACAGAAGAATACGAGTCACGTTTGACTTCTTCAGTTTTAAGAGGTACTCAGATTGGTTACCATCAGCATCCAGATACTTCTGATTATGGCAAACTACTGCTTGAGCTATGTTGACCGAAGTGTCCATTTTTATTGCTATGCATGCCATTTCAATTTACCATGCATCTCAAATGTATCATGAATGCATGCAGTTACTAGTCATGTTGGAGATTCTATTGCATACTCATGTTTCCACTGTCTTTGTACAACATTCTTGAATTTCAAACACCACTTCAAAACAGTCTTCAGCTCTTTGAAGAACAACGGTGCTTTCGCCATTTTCTTTGACTATCCTGACTGTCACGTGGTGATGCTAACATTCATTTAATTAATGCTATCTTTTTAGCAAACATCATAGTACACACTGCTATCATAATTCAATTCAACTTTGAAAACTAATACATAAATAACATTTGTTAAATATGTATACTTTTTTTGCATCCCTGGCATATACACACACACACACATTATCTATCTATCTATCTATCTATCTATCTATCTATCTATCTATCTATCTATCTATTTATCTTTTTATTTTTTTTACCTCTTTATCTCTCTCTCTCTCTGTATCTATATAAAATCTTGAATACCTATATTGTCCTTATGGCTACAAAACTGTTCTGGATCATGCAGGTATTACACTTGTGAAAAATGCAGTTAGGTCCTTTACAAATCTAACAGTCTAGTAGTTTAATAAATGGAGAAGTGAAGGAAAGAACTAAGGGGCTAAAAATGGGTTATGGGTGAGAGTGTGGGTGAGCCCTGTGCTGTTTTTATAAGTTCAGATTACTTAAAAACTTAAAGCATAGACCCTTTCTCTCCAAAGTTTTACTTTTTGTAATTTGACCTGGATATTTAATGAAAAAAATATAGCAAAGAATAGCTATCTGAGTGTTTGTATAAGAGGATTAATGAACTTAATACAGGCACAAAGTAAAGAACATTTAGGTATCAGTTAAAAAAAAACAAAAAACATTCTTCCTGAAATTAAAATCTTTTTAAAAAGTTCCATTTGTCTGTTTACTTTTTAACTAGAACATGAAGATTTATAAGAATTTAAATTCATGTTCTACTTCTAATTTTTAAACCTACTCTTAGGTCAACATGAGAAAATTATAGCTCACCTACTATTTGTTTTAAAGATAAATGTAGTGGTTCTTTTTCACTCTTATCAAATTTCAAACTTTTTTTAGAAACACAAAAGTACACTTAATAAAAAAGATAACATTCCTTGGAAAGAGAACCTTGCTTAGAAATATGACTCTATAAGATTTTTCTATGTGTGTGTTGCCTTTTTTTCTATAGGAAACTCCTGTTAGTGGTGTAGTAGAGATTTAAAATAATGAGACACAAAAGATAAGAAAGGCCAAATGGTTTAAAGTTATTTTATCTCTGGAAGTATCCCAATGACAGACCTGAAACAATCTACATTGTGTAGGAGAACAGTTAAAATCAGTGTGGCCATCTGGAAACATTCCAAGCATAATGGATTGATAGCCCAGACAATTCCCTTTTAACAACTGAGCACTTTCATGCAAAACCCTAACTTGAAGTCCTTGGAAAAGAAAATGCTCATATAAAAAAGTGAAAGACTAGAGAAGAGGGTTCTCTACATATAAGGAATAAATAGTCATGTGAATTATTTGAAAGAGTAATTTGTTACTCTTTCAAATGATGATAATAAGAAAATTCAAATTACCAGAATAAATAATGCTCCTAACATCATTTAGACTTGTGCCTTTCATTTTTTTCATTTTGTCAATACAGAAATAGGCATATTTATCATATGACATATCACTGTGCATAAAAGCTCAGTAATTATATAATGTAAAATAAAAATAAGAAAAAAAAACTAAACTTCATAATAAATTATATCACTAGTCCAAAGTATGGTCAGAAGTAGCACCAAACTCCATTTGCAGTTGTGATAAATAAATAAGAGTTTTGTATTAATTAATCTTTACTTTTATGTTTCTGAAAATGAAATTCAAAGAAATGCAGCTAAATCATGTTACCAGGTAAATTAATTGAATAGTAATAGATGTTTTCTCTACAGTGATTATCAAGGAAATAATTTTTTAAGTGGAAAATGTAAGATTGTTGTTGATAATCAGTATCTAATATCCTGATGTGAATCTGTGTAAAACAATGATCACCAAGTTTGTTTTTGCTTCTAGCATCAATGTTTCCAAGTATTTTTCAGTGCAACTAAAATTTGTAGGTGGCACTAATTCAGAGAACAGCTCTCTCTATTGATGCACCACCAATTGTGCAGAAGATTGTCTCATGGCTGTTTTCACTGTTACATATTAGAATATTTAAGAAATATGCAAATTATTAAAAGCTTCAATAATGATAATATTAAGTCAAAAATTATATAGAAAGTGTTCTATGATATTTTGAAAACCATCATCAATTAGCAGTTGATAATGTATTAGCTATTATATGAAGACTATAGGGTTGTCCTGGATATTAGGATTTATTTTGTAATTATCATTAATTTACATAACAAGTACCCATTAGTGAGCAAAATTGCTAAATAATTCTGGGTTTATTTAGAAAAATAATTCTCTGTGAGAAAGCATCAGTGAACACAGCTCATGGATTACACAGATCTTGACTTCTGGTAATTGTTGTCACTGCTGTCTTTAGTATGATCTCCTATATAGAATTGGGAACAATTGCTCTCAAGATGAATAATCACATTTTTCCAGTGCCTGAAGCACTTCTTTATTATGACCTAACAGTTATTGTTTTTGTACTTCAGTACCATGACATAATTTATTATATGATAAATATTGTGAATAGGCAGTTCATCTGAAATAGCCAAAAATATGGAGCCTGTACCCAAAATAATAATAGACCTTTAATTCAGGGTCACAGTAAAATTTTATTTTACCTTTAAAAAGTTTATTACACTAGCTGAGCATATAAATATTTCTTATTTTTGCTGCTATCATGAGCATATCTTAATATTTTGAGTGTAATATCCTAACATAGGAATTTAAGGGTTTATTTAGAAAAAAAAGATGAAATTCGGAGCTATACAGATCTTTGTCTACTTTCTATCTGTGTAACTTAC
>PVKE010049559.1:0-11231 GCA_004027555.1 Craseonycteris thonglongyai | reverse complement strand
ACATACATACATACATACATACATACATACATACATAGGACTTATTCTAAGGAATTGGCTCATGCTATTATGGAGGCTGGCAAGTCTGATATCTGTAAGGCAAGCTGACAGGATGAAAATTCCAGCAGGCTTTTTTCATGTTACCATTTTGAAGCACAATTCCTTCTTGCCCAATAACTTGTTTGTGCTTTAAGCCTTGGACTGAATAGATGAAGCCCACTCACGTTATTTTTTGTTCCCTCTGATTGTAGGTGTTAATCACATCTGCCACATTCCTCCACAAGAACATAAGGATAAGAGTTTGACCAAACAATAGGGTACCATAACCTAGCCAAGTTGATCTGTAGACTTTAACCATCACAGGTATCAATGCTATTTGCCAACATTTATGCTGTGAACTTCATAAGACATTATTACTTAAATTGGCAAAAATAAAACAAATAGAATCTGTGTTCTATAAAAAGAATCATATAACATTTGCCCATATTATGGCTTAGACAAAAAAATTATTTGGCTTCAGAATATCTCATACTTGACTGCCAATGTCAATTATTCTGGTAAAAAGTGTATTTCTTAAATCTGTGAGTCAGGTATTGGCTGACGATGGCCTACGGCTTACTAACCCACTAGCTGTTTTTACATAGCCCATGAGCTGAGAATAATTTTTATATTTTTCTAATGATTACATTATAAATAGGTAGGAATTGTATGCTCAAAAATGTTTGCATCAGTTATCAGACTCACACACACACACAAAAAGAATGTTTACAATTGTAAACTTCATGTTATCTGTAATTACAACACACACCCATGTAAAAACCTACATCTCCTAGATTTTGCCTTTTAGTCTTCAAACTCTATAATGTGAACCATCTTACCCTTAAGAAATAAGTTCACCAACCCTTTGTTATAAACCAAATATTTTTGAGTTGTGAGAAGCCTTAAGTGCCCCACCTAGCTATGTGCAACATTATTGTAACAAGTTCTTCTCATCCATCCCATGATAACATAATTCCTCCAGAAGCATTAAAGTAATGTTCTTTTATTTTTCACTTAAAATCCTGTCTTTATAAAGTAGACATTTTAAAAAATATCAGCAGCTCTGGGTGTTTAACGAAAGAAGCCTCATTTGAAGCTTCAAAAAAGCAGTCAGGCAGGAGAATCCAAAGGCCTGCTATGGCCTGGCCCTTTGTCTGCCTTCCCAGCCTCACCTCCTGACTCTCTCCTCCCTCTCTCCCCTCGAGCCACCTGTGCCTTCAATACTTCCTCCTTGTTCCTACCTCAAGTCTTTGCACTTACTCTCTCTTCTGCCTGGGGTACAATTTCAGAGAGCTTCACATGGCTGCCTTCTCATCACTCAGATGTCAGCTCAGATGTGACCTACTGATGAGGCAGGTTGGCCCTGACCACCCCGCTGACCCACACTCTGCATCCCTCTCCCCATCTCATTATTTAATTTTCATTTTTCTATAGGGCTGTCTGGAATTACTTGTAAATTGGTTTATCATCTCTCATCAGTAGAATGCCAACTCTAAGTCTTCAGCGATCTCGTTTGTCTTTTTCATGGCTGTACACCAGTATCTAGAACACTCCATGACCCTAGAAGGTATTCAGTCAGTAGTGGTATAGTAAGCAAGTGGGAAGACAGAACAGTGACCAGATTGAGTTTCAAAGGTCATCCTCCCTAGGTATGGAGTCTTCCAATTAGGTCACAACTGATTAAAAGTGGCTAGAAAGTGTTTAATCTGACTACTCATTTTACTAAAGACATTGAGGCCCCAAGTCAGGCAAAATACTAGGCTCTATGGATACAATAGTAAAAAAAAGAAAGATGAGGTTCCTGCATTCAGAGAATTCACAAAAATGATACACCAGGAACACAGAATTTTGAGATAATGCCATATCCCAGTGGTATTATAAAAGATATTTTGTACATATAATTGCACATCTTTTTTTTTTTACCTCAGATATATTCTCAAATTACTTTGAGTCATAATTTTCTAGCTTTAATATATCTGAGCATTCATAGGGTTTCTTGACTATGTAAGGCTCTGGCTGTATGTCAGTGTTAGCTATAAGTAGTTATTATACAAATTTAAGTTAAAAATTAAAAGACAAAAATAATTTTGTGTGCTATAAAACACAACATAAAAGTAAGTTAATTTACAACACTCCCAATATATTGTTCCTTGGACTTCATGCCTACTGTTTTGATGTCAGAGATGGAAAAGTTCTATCTAAATACATACGGAATTTCCCATGTATACTGGAAATTATACATGTACTCCCATGTATAATTTGTGTAATTTGTACACACGTTTTTGTCCTAAACTTTCAGGGAAAAAAACATTTTGTTTTGGGGAAGCCGGGATGGCTCAGCGGGTTAAGCGCTCCCTTTGCAGCCCCGGGGACTGAGGATCAAATCCTGGCCCTGGCCATGTGGACCCATATGCTGAACTGGGGAGTGCCCCCAGTTCAGTTCTCACCAGGGTGAGACCCCGGCCCAGTCCCTGCCCTGTGCAGCCCCGCGCCCACCTGTGGAATGAAACTATGTGGAAAAACCAATGATGTGCAACTATGGAGACTGCTCTGGGCCCTCCCCCTTCTCCCTGTCTCGGTATCTCTCTCTCTCTCTGTCAAAAACGATAAAAATAAATCTTAAAAAAACAAAAAAAACAAAATTTTGTTTTAATTTTTGAATTCAAATTTTTTATTTGTTAACATTTAGGTATTTGCTTTTTGTGTTATTATATAAAAGAATTTTAGCATTTTTTAAGATATTATGGTACAAAAATTTTATGTATAAATATTTTTTAATATAAAAAATGATTATTGTATTTCAGGGTATTATTTTACATATGGATATTATTGATTTCTAGAGTTACAATTTTAACTCATAAGCATAAATAAAACAATTAGAATCATTTATATAGATATAGAATTAGTACTACTCATGAATAATGCACATGCTTATTTTTCCCTCACAAATTTGGGCAAAAAACTGCTCATTATACAAGACAAAATAAGGTACATACTTTTTCAGTTGTTCAGGTGTCTGACATTCAGACATTATAGCACATTTTTAGCCAGGAAGGGGATATTGAACATGCCTTCCTTCTTCCTTGTTTGTGCTTCTTTTTAAGATCTGACTTCATAGTTTCAATGTGGCTAGACCCCAGTTTTTATTTGTAAAACTTCAGGTGACTTCCGAAACCCGAGGACCCTCTCCCAAGAGGAAGGGTCAACAGAAAACCTGGCAAAGAATCCAGTAACAACTCAGAACAAGAATAAAAAAGACTTGTAGGGACACTGGGTCCACATGGTACAGTCATGTGTTGGTTTGCTTCATGGAGAATTTTGTGTTTTTAACTCAATCCGCACAAGCTTATTAAGTAGCAAAAGAAAAAATAAATAAATAAAGTTCTACCTGATAAGTCTTTCTTTATGCTCCCGCCAATATCTGTATGGATATCTTATGACTTGTTTTCTTGGAAACTATCCTACACACACACACACACACACGCACACATACACACACACACACACATTAAAGAGGGATTTGAGGTCTTCTGGCTTATTTACTTTCTCATACATTTGGAAGATAATTTGCATTCTAATTAGGCTTTAACATTTTATTTTCCTTTTACATATATATAAATATAAAAATATAACTATAAAAACTATTTTTTTCTACCATCCAGGATGAAAGTGATGACTGGGTGTATCTATAACTGTCACAGAACTGAAAATCAGGAGATCTGCCAAAGTTGCAGCACAAGTACTCTTTGGCCTTGACTAGGAGACTTCACTTCTTTGATCCTCAGTTTACTCATTTGTAAAATGAAAGTATCTTATGACATCATTGCTCATCTGCTCAATTTGAATTATAGGGTCTACTATAAAGTTCATTTATATCAATCTATAGGGTCCGGCAGAAGTAATGTCGTAAGACTTGCTTTGTTTTCCATGAGATAAACAGCAACTGAAACATTTCACCTAAAATGTCAAATAGTTTGCTTGAGTGTGATGTTGTTAAGTTACAGAATTGCATGCTTATGGTTTTGTATTAATAATAAAAGATTTGGTATAGATTATCAGCTCATTACTTCTGCCGGACCCTGTATATAGCCTTGTGTAATTATAATAAGTATAGCTAATTTTAACTAAGGATGCGGGGAAGCCGGGATGGCTCAGTGGGTTAAGCTCTCACTTTGCAGCCCCGGGGACTGAGGATCAAATCCTGGCCCTGGCCGTGTGGACCCATATGCTGAACTGGGAAGTGCCCCCAGTTCAGTTCTCATCGGGGGTACTCCGGCCCAGTTCCTGCCCTGTGCAGCCCCGCGCCCACCTGTGGAATGAAACTGTGGAAAAAGCAATGATGTGCAACTATGGAGACTGTTCTGGGCCCTCCCCCTTCTCTCTGTCCTTTTCTCTGTATCTCTCTCTCTCTCTCTCTCTCTCTCTCTCTCTCTCTCTCTCTCTCTCTCTGAGAAACAATAAAAATAAATCTTTAAATAAGGATGAACCAGTATCTTTTTGAATTTCAGGAATAACACTATAAACATATGTCAAAACATATAAAATTGCACACCTTAAATATATGACTGCTATTGTATGTCTACCCTACCTTATTAAAGCTCTCACAAAAGAAGAAGCTACTTCAGCTCATTATCTAAAAATAATTAAATTAACAGCATTTTGGAGAGAGAAATTGGAACTACATATTTTCATATAGTATTCTTTTAAACTACTGAAGACAACTGAAAAATAATGCATGCTCTCACAGTTACTCTTATTGCACAGCACGTGTAGCGTTGTCTACCCAAAATGCTTTGAGAAAAAGCTCCTATTAGTTGAATTTTATTGACCTCTTTGATTGTTTTGAACCACTTCTTGAATTCAGCCAGTAAACAATTATGCATCATTTTGGAAACAGCAGGTGGTTTGATCTCCCCCTCCCCTCCCCCCTCTCCCCCCATCCCCCTCAGCCTGGATAGTTGCTGAGGAGCCTTGAGTGGAAGGAGGCAGGTCTGTTTACTGCCAAGAAAGGCCTGGAATCAGCACACTCCTTAGCTATGTTGCCACAAAGCAAAAACAACTCGTTAAGGAGAAAACAATTCAGTCAAACTGAAACAAAACATAAATTTCTCTGCATTCAACTGTATTTTGATAGACTAAATTCAATGAAACTAATTAACAAAGGGTCAGGCAGCTTTAGGAATAAGGAAGAGAAGGGAAAACTGAGATGGAGAGAAAACATAAGGAGAAGAGATAGAAACAAAAGTGAATGGGGAAAGTTGTCGCTTGCAGTTTCAGGATCAAAATTCACATTTTCTTTCACTGTATAAAAAAAAATAGCTTCTAGAATTCTCAGGCAACTTCTATGCCAACATGCCAACTCTGTGAATGTAGAAGAGAAAACGGAGAAACAAAGCTACTATGCAGGTATCGAAGAACAGTCTTTACTGAACCTCAAGATTAAAGCAATGTTTTTTCTTTACCTTGAACTTTTCAGAAAATTGTCTCAATGCTTCACTTCTCGTTTTGTGGCAAACAGAACTAAAGCCAAATGAAAAGTTGCTCTTGTTCTTTGTAATTCTTTTATCTGCCTGTATAACTCACACACAAAAAAAAATAAAGAAAGAAAAGAAAAAGTCTGAATTACACACATATTTGCAAATATAGAGAGACCACATTGGAGAACTTTGGTAATTAGAAAATAGAAGAATGGGATGGTGTTTAGTAAAAGCACAGAAGTATTTTATGGCATTTTCCTACATCTTTCCCGAATGACTAGGGAAGTTTTAAATAAGGTTCTGCTTTCATTAATACTTAGATGGTGTACCTTCCTCAACATTGAAATGACATAATAAATAGCATGTCTGTGTATTACAACCAGGTCCCAATTTCTTCTTGTTTTCTGCATCCCACATCAATCGAACGAAAGGCAAAAGACCAGCCCAGACCATGCCAAAGCAGTGGAGAAATGCCTTTCGTTATTATTACGAGAGTAAATGAAGAAACTGCAGACCAGATGGGTGTATATTATCTATCCAACTAAAAAAGTGTCTTGTTAACAGAGATAAATGGTATGAAATGGCAGAACATTTTCTTGCAATTTTGAAAAATAATAGCAGCAATATTTCAGAGGATAATTCTGCAATTTTTTCCAAGGTCCTGCTAAAAAACACATTTGATATTGATAGATACATTCTTAAACTATTCATTGACACATGCATAAGTACATGAAGTTGAAGGGGGATTTGTTTTTTAAAATCCCAACTATAGTCATCTCTTGGAAACTTGAGGGCATAATATGAATGACCTATAGTATCCAGCAGGGCTGAACCTACTTCATTCATTCCTGAGTCGTCATTGTCGAAACAACATAGGGGTAGAACGATGCAACAAGGAATGTATAAAATACAAGAGTTAGACAGACCCGGGCTACTCCAATTAATATCTGTGTGACTTTGAATGTGTCAAATAAGGTAGTGAAATCTCAGTTTTCAAATTTCTAAACATGTACGGTAGATAACCTTAACACAGAGGTTTGCCATGAGAATTTTCTAAGTGTTCTGTAAATACCCTGTCTTGTACGTGCAGATTGCCTTCTAAGTGCTAACTTCTCAATGAGCAACATTTGTACAACAAATTGGTTCTTTTTAATCTCCTTGTGGAAAAGAGCTTCTAGTTTTACACATGGGATGTTTTGTTTTCTTTCAACGTTATGGGCACATAGGGCCACTTCAGATAAAGAATGAAACAAGGTCACTGGCAAAAGTATATACAATAAATATTATCTTCCTTCTATAGTCCATAGCCTGGTTGAATCTATGTTACCATTAAACTGAAAACCCACCATGAATATGAAAACATTGCCTTCATTTACATTCAGCCATATCTGCAGGCCAAAAAATAAAAAAAAGTGTTATTTATTAGAAGAAGAATACAATTAAGTTCTGAGACAGTTTACTTTATGTGGAAAGCCTCCTCTCTCCAGTAGCATAACAATGATTTACTGATTTATAAAGTGCTATCCTTCAGAGGCAATCAAAGTACTTTTCCTACAGTTGTGATACCTTGTATTTCTAATCTCAGTAATACTAGCTAGAACATCAGAAACACTTTCGGAGAAGCTTTGGGCCTTTTTTCTTTGTCACCTCAATTGCCCTTATAGCCACCCAGGAATCTTGGGTTGTTTGCAGTCTTTCCATTTAGCATTTGGTGAGTTTGGGACTCAGCCACTGTACATGATGCCCCAGAAAACAAACTGGCAGCCCAATTTTGTGAAGTCTGCTGTGATCACCAGTCAGGGGAGTCCCATCGGACTTGGAGATTCAAGTTGGAGCACTAAGTGACAATCATACCAAGTCATATGACCTAAAAAGACAGAACGAAAGAAAAAATAGAAAGGCAGCATATGAGACTCACACACTGTCTTCATTATAGTAGGTACAACGTAGGCTTCCTTGGCTCCAGCTTTTCCTGTTTTTGTTTTTGTTTTGTTTTTTGTTTTTGTTTTTCTATTGACCACCAAAGGAAATAGTTTGCTTAGATTGCGCTGTATCCTGGTGAGGGGTGGGGGTGTATATATATATATGTGTGTGTGTGTGTGTGTGGGTGGGTGTTTATATATATATATAATCTCAGCACGGTGTGGAAGCTGAGATTGATAGTACAACCGCAGATCCATCTCTCTTAATTCACCATAAATGAGAGAACTCTGTGGCATGGGACCTGTGGTTGTATTTATGTGATTAGATATGTATGTTACGTGACTTAATCACATTGGTTTTCTGCCCAGGAAAACTTTTCTTCTGCACCAGCTTCTACCCTGTCCCGTCCATATGCTCCTGAGAGGTGCTGCCTTGTTCTTTTATAGCCTCGCCCCGCTGCCCAGTCTGGACCAATCCCTGCACTTTCCTGAGATAGTATCACTTTCAGAGTACAGCCAGGGTGATACAGTCTCCCTCTTGTGGCCAAAGCCTAAAAGCTTGTGATTTTTTTTTTTTTTTTTTTAATATGCCTACTTAGAAACAGAACATGTGGTGAAATAATAACAATAATAATAAAGGTGAAATGCAGACCGACAGAGCTGTGAAACTTGGAGGAAGGGTCTTTAGCATCTACCCGCCTTGGTTCCAGTTATCACTAAGGCCCACTGGGTCCATCCCTCTCTTTGCCCTGGTTTGGTTGTTCAACTCTGCCATAATTGCATAAGTTGAGAAATGACTGCACTAGCCAATAGCTTGCAAGGGTGAAGGTTGCTGACACTTAAAACCGAATTAATACACTTACCAAAGTATTATTTACTCAGCTCAGTTTTCTCCAAAGCAAGGACTGAAAGAGCATCCTAATAAAATCCTCATGACTTGCATAAATGTCCAGAGACCTTACTTTTGCTGAATGCTTCACTTGACAGTCTGACTTAACAAGTTGCTTCAACTCTCTGGATTTTAATTTCCTCATCAAGTAAGTGGCAGGGATGGGCTATATCAGAAGGGCTAAGGGGCTCACCCCCACCCCCATGGCAGTTACAGTGTGCTGATCTGGCATTCTTTGCAAGGACCTTCTTCCTCAGAGGCTTTCTCAGCATGGGGTACAAGATGAAATTTATTTTTTATTCCTGGACCTTAAATAATGTCGAAATACCACCATAACCTTTCTTACAATCTGGTGTATTAGGCCAGGCAAGTCTCTGATTCCCATTTCACAGGTAAGAAAATTGAGACACACAGAAATGTGTGGTTCACATAAAGCTCTTCAGTTTGCTTTTATCTGTACTGACGCAGGTGCGGAAGGATGGAACAGCGAGGAGGGCTTCAGTGTAGTAAGCATCTCCTTGTAGACGTGGAACAGTGTGGTAAGCTACTCCACGCCTTCCGTATAATCGATTGCCTTGGAAATGATCTTTCTCTTACCTCTCCCTTCCTCTCCCCTACCTTATTCCAGCACATCAGTACCAGCTGGCTGTACCCATTAAAGCAAGAACGGGGCTCTGCCCATTAGTGCTTCTCTGCATTAAAATGTATCCTGGCGAGCAATATTTCCAAAGGGGTTGAATTTGTGAGCAGAGAAATAAGAGGAGCAAAGGAAAACTGGCTCAGGGACCCACTTTTGAACCCAAACAGAGATGCAAATTGGGGGTCTAAGCATGCCATTTAGTCAACCATGCAAATTAGCACCTGCTCACTTGCCTGGGGCCTGAGAGAAACCAGGGCTGGGGCCACAAGGAATTCCAATCTGTTCTTTCTCCTTCAGTTGACTTTTGGTCATGTTTTCATTGGTATTTGCTTCTGTAGATGCCTACGGCTGAAGGTGAATGTTTGTTTTCTTAACTTGGGCATCAGGAAGCAAATGGGATGAAAAAAAAATGAGTTAAGATTGAAGGTTAGTAATGGTAACTTTTATGAGTAAACTAGAAAGAAAAGGCTAAAAAATAGGACATATAACAAATCATATATAATATATATCATTTTATACACATGCACACATCTGAAAAACTAGTGGAAAAATGCAATTCAACCTAGTCAACCCCTCATCTAAGAACCTTTCTTTTTTTTTTTTTCTTTTAAAGGTTACCATTTACAATCATTGTTTATGGGTGCAGGGGTTAGGACAATTGTATTTAGTTGCAATTGTTCAAATATATGCTCTTCATAAAAGCAAGCCTCTTGCTCTGACAAGGGTTGTAACCCTCAAACGGTTCCTATAGCTCTCACTGAATTGAAACTGTTAGGTACTATTCACTTCCACGTTCTCAGTGAAGATTCCATTTCCCAATTATTGGAACAGTGAGTCAAATAAAAGCAAATGTTGCTAAAAAAAAAACAACATGAAAAGAGTCTTTCAATATCTAAAGAAAGCCAGGGATTCATTGAAACTAAGTAGTTAGAAACACATCTCCATCCATGTCTTCAACGACAAAGGTGGTGATGGTAGGGGGTGGGGTGAGGGCGAAAGTGGTAGGAGCTTGGAGCAGGGGCCAGGAGGGAAAATTCATTGAAGTAAAGACGGAGAATTGGCATCTGGTATTGCCTCTGCGATTTAATGCTGTCAGGCCAGCATCTTGCACATCTCCCCAGCTTGAACACATTGCTATTATGGAGCAGAGTTCTCTTCTAGGAGAGATTAAAGAGCTAATAGGTGAAACCAGCTGCAAGGAGCATTTGGCTTCTTTTTTTTTTTTTAATTTCAGAGCAAGAGTGCTTGTAGAACTGGAAAAATACAGGTTCCAAAGTTCTCATCTGGGTGGCTTAGGAGGGAGTTTCTACAGTCTTCTAATTTTTCAAGAGCCTTAAACTCAATGAATCGCTATGAATCCTTTCAATATGTGACTTGTCATAGCGGTTTCACCTTAATCTGAAACATCACTGGTGTGAAGAGACCTAGAGAAGCCCAACTCCACCTTTATCCAAGGTATTTCCTACTTATTTCCTTATTGCTTGAGTCAGAGCTGGGTGGGTATACAAGGGCTGCCTGGAAAAAATCCAGCCATAAGTGCCTCTATTTTTATATTACATGGCTGGATACTTTCTGGACAGCCTTCATATTTGCAGATAGGCTCCCGACTACCTTGGTTGCTTGCTCCTGAGAAGAATAGCTTGCCTGCCTCTCTCAGTCATCATAGCTAAGCAAATCGCTTGAAATAAGTGTGCCAAAGAGCCAGGGGCTCACACAGACAACTCATGAAACCTTAAGGAATTTCTTTGAACAAGGTCCAAGGCCAATAGAGCATGAATTATGGGAGTGTGGGGAAAAGACAAGGCACTTATGATATTTGTTAAGTATTAGTGATTCAAATTTGATATTCCATGTAATTGTCATGATAACCCTGCAAAGACAATCTGATTATTGCTATTTTCGTTGGGGAAATAGGACTTGTCAAGAATGTCCAGCATCCTTGGCTCCAGCTTGGGCAGGTGAACTCTGGATGTTTTTGACTCCAAAAGTTCCTAAGCCACAGGAAATGCATCAATTTTTTTCTAGCTTGATTGATAGACAATTGACAGAATTAAAAGATATTTAAAGTGTACAATGTGTCTTGATATACATACACATTGTGAAAGGATTTCCTCCTATTGAGTTAATTAACATATCTATCACTACATATATTTTCCCATTTTTTTAAAGATTTATTTTTTATTGTTTTTGACAGAGACAGAGAGGCAGAGACAGAGACAGAGAGAATGGGGAGGGCCCAGAACAGTCTCCATAGTTGCACATCA
>PVKE010049558.1:0-11232 GCA_004027555.1 Craseonycteris thonglongyai | reverse complement strand
CCCTCTCTCTCTCTCTCTCTCTCTCCTCTGACAAAAATAAATAAATAAAATATATATTAAAAAAAAAAAATGACATTTAAAAAAAAAAAAATGTTAAAGGAAGACAATAAAATCTAGTAGGCAATAGCGTGCTAATTCAAAAACATTCAAAATTACACCCAAAATATTAAACATTCAGAAAAAAATTATTCAATGCAAACAGACACAGAAATGACCAAGATGATAAAATTAGTAGATAAGAACATTTAAATAGCTATTATAAGTATGCTAAAGGATTTAAATAAATAAATATACATACCAGTAAAAATGGAACATATAAAAAGTGAGTAAATAGAATTTTATATATTATAAACCTGAAAAATACAATACATAAAATAAGAAATTCACCATATATACTTAAGAACAGAGTAAATATTCTAGAAAAAAGATCAATAAACTTAAAGATAGAGCAACAGACTTCAAAATGAAGCATGGTGGGAGAAAAAAGAAAAAGATTAAACAAACAAAAGAATATAGCCTAGCACCTATGACACAATGTCAAAATTTATTAAAATGTATAATTGGAATCTTGGAGGGAGGGCAGAAAAAATATGTGAACAAATAATGACAAAAAACTTATCCACATTTGAAGTAAACTGTAACTTATAAAACCAAGAGCCTTGGCAAATTCAAAAAAGAATACATACACACACACACACCAAAAAAGAAAAAGAAAGAAAAACTACAAAAATGAATATAATAATCAAATTGCTAAAAATCAGGAATAAACACTAAATCTTGAAGATCTAAAAATGATACATTAGTTTAAGGGAAGAAAGATCTAAAGAAACACCAACTTTTCATCAAGAAATAATTCACAAGAGAAGAAAATGAAATGTAATAAAAGATGAAGAAAAAATAAACTCAATTAATAATCCAGATCTATTAAAAATACCCTTAATATGGAGATAAAACAAACACTTTTTTAGATTAACAGTATCTAAGAAAATTTATTTCTGGCAGACTTGCACTATCAGTAACATCAGTTACTGTCAGTTAACTATCAGTAAACTATCAGTTAACTATCAGTAAAGAATTTAAAATTAAGCACATGAGAAGGGAGAGAAAATACAAGATTACTGGGTGAGGTTCTGTATACTCTGCGTGAAAGTGGTAAGTAGCTACTTGAAGATAGGTTGTCGTGAATTAAGGATACATAAGTGCAGAACACCCACTAGAAAAAAAGAGACAGAGGAAATAGATCAAAAAATGAAAATAAAATTCTCATTAAGATATTAAATCCTAAAAAAGACAGGGAAAGAGGGAATAGAAACAATGAGCAATTGAAAGCTAGAAAACAAATAGCAAGGTATTTATCCTGAGCCATAATAATTACATTACAATTTAATGGTGTAATCATTCAAATCAAAAGCCAGATATTAGATTTAATGTAAAAAAACAAATCAATAACTTTACATTTTATCTACAGAAAAGACATTTTAAAAATAAAAACATGAAGATGTTAAAAGTGAAGGGATAAAAACTCATGAAAATGATTAGTAAAAGTAAATATAAAATAAAAAATAATAATAGAAGAAAGGAAAAAGATTTCATAAGAATGAAGGCCAATTGATCCAAAAGACAAAGTAATCCTCAGTCTCTAAGTATATGCCTCAATTACAGAACTTCAAAGTTTTCAAGGAAAAAAAATGACAAAAGTAAAAACAGAAACACAATTTCAGGGTTTAGGTTAAATATTTCAACACGTATTTTTCAGTAATTAAAAGAACTAGTATCTAGAAAATCAGTTTAAATACAGAATACTTGAACAACACTGTCTACCAACTTCATATAATTAACATTTATAGAACACTCCAACAACAGAAGGATATACACCTTCCTTTTGAGTGTATACGACTCACCAACACAGACCTTATGCAGGACCAAGTTTTCTTAAAAAATGTTTAAGTATTAAAATCATACACAGTATTTTCTAACAAAAATGGAGTTAAGTTAAAAATCAACAATGTAAAGATACCTTATAAAGCCCAAATATTTGGAATATAAAAAATATTATGAGCTGAAAGATGACAAAACAAAGTACAAAATTTGTGAGATGCAACTAAAGTATGGCTTAGAGAGAAACTTCTAACTATAAATATTTTATTAGAAAAGTAAAAGGTTTAAAATGCATTTTTAAGAGTCATCCATAAGGAATTCGAAAAAGAAGAGTATATTAATCCCATAGTAAGTCAAGAAAAAAATAAAGATAGGCAAAAATCGGTGATATAAAAATAGATAAAAAATCAATGAGATTATAAGGTGGCTTTTAGAAAATATCAACCAAAGTACCAAAGTTCTAGCTAGATGAGCAAGAGATAGAGGTAGAGATAGATAGAGATAGAGATAGATAGAGAGATAGAATAGAAATGCTGAATATTAGGATAAAAGCATAGTTATGGATCTTACAACATCAAGAAGATAAAAAGAGAATATTATGAATAAATTGGTGCCCATACATTAAACAATTTGAGTAAAACAGACAAATCCTTAAAATGCAAACATTATCCAAACTATCAAAAGAGGAAAAAAATAGATAATTGGAATAACTCTCTCTCTATTAAATAAATTTGCAAATAAAACTTTCAACAAAGAATACTCCAGGCCTAGATAAGTTTATTGGTTAATTCTATAAAACACTTAAGGTAGTAATAATACAAATACAACACAAAATCATTCATAAAATTGAAAAGGATGGAACACTTTTCAATTTATGATATGAAGTCAACATTATCTTCATATCACACCATATAAAGACAATTAAGAAAAAAAAACCACAGACCCAATTTTGTCTCACACACACACAAAAGTCTTAAAATAATACTAAATCAAATTCAAGATAATATAAACAGATAATCTATTATGACCAAGTGTGGTTTATGCAAAGCATGAAAATTGGTTAAATATTCAAAATTTTATCTCTATATTAACCACTTAAGGGAGCAGAAACATAAACTTTCCAAAAAATATAGCAACTAACAAAATTAAACAATAATTTATAATAAAAATTAAAGGGCACTTATTAGAAATCATTAGTCAATTTCATATATAGCAGTGAAAGAATGAATGCATTTCTCTTAATATTGGGAACAAGATTAAAAATAGTCATTCCCCATATCTTTTATGCCTTGTACTGGAGGTCTTAGCCAGTGCTTTAAGGCAAAAAAAGAAAAAAAAAAAATACGCGTAGCTTGGAAATCAAGGAGCATAACTGTTTTTATTCAGAGAAAGGCAAATTAAGTATATGAACAATTTTAAATGAATTTAGAAATCTCACTGGATAAAGTATAATGTAAATATTGTATGCATTATATATAACATTTATATATAATATATGTGTTATATATATGAGGGCTGTCTGGAAAAAAATCCAGCTATAAATGCCTCTGTTTTTTATATTATATGGCTAGGTACTTTCCAGACAATACTTGTAATTTATATATGCTGTCGATGAGTAAGTAGAAAATAAAATGAAAAAGTTTTAATGACAATTCCACTTAAAATAATGTAACATGAAAATCTTATGGATGGATTTAAATAAGATAAGAGCAAAACCGTTGCAATGAAATCTACAAAATACTGCTTAAATTTATTTATAAATATAAAAGACATCAATAAACAGATATTAAGCATGTTAATAATAGACTGAAAGAATCATTGTTAAGAGTAAATTCTCTCCCAAATGGATCTGGAAATTCTACCCTATACCAATAAATTTTCAAAATCAAAAAAGATTTTTTATATTAATTAGTAAGATTTTCTATAATTGATATGCAATTCAAAGAACCTAGAACTGCTCAATTAATTCTGAATTTAAGAGCATATTTTGAGGATTTTACACTGACTTCAATAGTTCTATTACAACTGCCAAAATTGAGCAGAATGATTTGAGTATTAGAATAGCTAGAAATTAATTAAGGAGAATAGTCTAGAAATAGATCACAACCATAATAATTGATTTTCTATGAAAGTATAAATTGTTTTTATAATTAGAAAAGCAACTTAATAAAGAGAAAATAAATGATAAAAAACTTTTTTTTTTTTTTTTAGTCTTTACTGTTACTTATTACTCTGAGTCTCAATCTTTTTATGTGCACATTCAGGATGTGATAATACATACTAAAATCATTAATGTTATTTACACTAATATCTACATTATTTGCTCAAGAGAAAGATCCTTAAGTAAATAATATGACTATAGTTTTGAAAGAACTTTGAAACATTAGAAAATAATAACATCTACATGTTGTCATTATATCTTGCCACACTTGCTAATATCTTAATCTGCTAAATTATATATTTTCTCATTATGCTAATATTAGGTTATAATTTTACTTATTTTTAAATTACTGCTTAGTTGATATTATAATATATAAATACTATGGAGGCATCCAGGGCAATCTCTCAAAAGTGGTCCTCTCTATGCTGAGAACCTAATTATTTTACAGTTAACCAAGATCAATGTGATTATTTTGAGAGCTTTTCAATTGTTTTTTGTTTAATATAGTATTAATTATTTAAGCATAAATTTTCAACACAATGATATAAATTGTTTCAAATCACTGCCAAAAGGTTTTCCTAGGTAAAGGGAAGATGATATGAGTATAGGTAACATAAAATAAAAATATAATTTATATCATATATATTAAGACTTAGAAGAGAAACTTTTGCTTTATTAGGGAAGACCAATGAGAACAAACATTTGTAAACTACCACACCCAAGAATAAACACTAGCCAACTATTTCAGGGAATAGAAACTATGAATGTCTTTAGTTTTATGTACGAGGACTGTCTGAAAAATATTCAGCCATAAATGCCTATATTTTTCATATTACATGGTTGGATACCTTCCAGAAAGCCATCATATATACTCAGTTGTCCTTTTGTATGTAAACTTGTTTTATTAATTGTTTCCAAATATTTGTAATTTTTTTGGGTGTATTTACCTATGTAATAATAAAGGTATGGTAGAAACATTAATAAGGCAAAAAATAATAGTTTGTAAAATGGCTTCTAGATATATGGCTTTCAAAATGTTTGTCTTTTGGGTTAGCTGCTTTTTTTCCTGTTGCCTAACCAACAACAATATGATATTTTATTATTATTTTATTTAAAAAAAAATAGGTATAATGTACGATGGGAAATTAAAGAATTGGATGATAAAGATCAAATTCCCCCTTAGCTTTCTAGCCAATCATCCTCTACAACAAGGTTAAAAATGTTACATTTAAATTCATGGAACATCAATTCCTTAAGTAAGTATCTAAAGATATTAAAGAATCTAGACAGAGGTGTTCAACCTTTTGGCTTCCCTGGGCCACATTGGAAAAAGAAGAATTGTCTTGGGCCACACATAAAATACACTAACACTAACAATAGCTTATGACCTAAAAAAAAAAAAAAATACCCCCCAAAAAAGCTCATAGTGTTTTTTAAAAGTTTAAGAGTTTGTGTTGGGCAGCATTCAAAGCCATCTTGGGCTACATGCAGCCCACGGGCCTCAGGTTGGACACAAGCTTGATCTTGAAAGTATGCCATTTCTATCATTTACTATTTCATTAGTTGAGCAAATTATGACCTATGGCTTTTGGTTGAGCTTTACATAAAAATTTTTTCCACAGAGAATTAAGTAACATGTAAGTACCTTGTCCATTCTCTTTATTTTTAACTTTGCCATTTTGTGTTTTATATTTTGGGGACTGTGAAGACCTATTTAGTAACAAGCATCTTCTTCCCATAGAGTCAACTTTCCACCTGCTTATATTATTTCCCATGCTGATTTCAACTACAACCAAAAAACATTCAAAGTTAGCATTCAGAATTTACCATCTCCTTTTCCAACAAAGGAGAAAACGATGAAGAAAGAATAGGAGGAATTATAATGACTAAAATTTATCCAATAATTATGTACCATATTTTCCGGCGTATAAGACGACCAGGCGTATAAGACGACCCCCTAATTTTACAGTTAAAACATAGGTGTAGGCCTATATTCGCTGTATAAGACTACCCCCCACTTCCGAGGCTGTAGTCTTATACAGCGAATATAGGCCTAAACCTATGTTTTAACTGTAAAATTAGGGGGTCATCTTATACGCCCGGTCATCTTATACGCCAGAAAATACGGTATTAATTTATTGTATAGTAAGTATATTTAAGTATTCATAATAAAATATGTAGTATATAACATGTGAATTCACATAAGATGGAGTTCAATGAATTAATAAAATGGAAATTAGTAAAACATATTATTTTTTGAAACATTAATAAATGTTATGTTCTTTATAAATCTAGGGAAATATGATAGTTTGAGTAATTTGCAATTACCTTCTCTATTTTTTCAGGCTGTAATTGGTATCAAATTCAATTAAATAAGGTGTTTATGATTGGTGTTTTCAGAATCCTCAAAGATAATCATTGGTAATATAAATACACTTAAAACCCAAATATGCTAAAACACCTTATTTGAGTTAGTCTGCATAGATGCTAGCTGAACTAATTCTAGATGGAATGAAATCAGAAACAAACAAAATAGTGATCTCTTTAATACTTAATGAACACTGAAATTGAGCATTTCTATGTTCCCATGCTATGGCTGTTGGCAGGAGGTAAAACTGAGTGAAAATTATTATTTAACACTTTAGTTTTATATACTGTTTATATATATGTAAATTATTTAATTTCCCTTATAAATTAAAGGTGTAACATTACTTTTACATTAAAATCTTTTAATGGGAGCTTATTATGGTGATCTGCTATCTAATTAAAAAAAACATTAATTGAGATCAATTACTTACAATGCAAAAAAAAAATCACATTTTTTTAATATTTAAAATACAATTAGAAAAATAATAGTATTTTTAAAAAGACTATTGAGGGGGAAGCCGGGATGGCTCAGTGGGTTGAGCACTCACTTTGCAGCCCCGGGGACCAAGGATCGAATCCCGAACCCGGCCCGTGCGGAGCCACATGCTGAATTGGGGAGTGCCCCCAGTTCGGTTCTCACCAAGGTGAGACCCCGGCCCAGTTCCTGCCCCGTGCAGCCCCGCCCACCTGTGGAATGAAACTATGTGGAAAAACCAATGATGTGCGGCCATGGAGACTGTTCTGGGCCCTCCCCCTTCTCTCTGTCTCTGTCTCTGTATCTCTCTCTCTCTGTCAAGAGCAATAAAAATAAATCTTTAAAAAAAAAAAAAAAGACTATTGAATAAAACGGTAGAACACCAAAAGGAGATAGGCCATTACCTTCTCTTTCATAGATGTTTTACTCTCTGAAGAACATCCTGACTGATCTTTGGCTAAAAAGTCCATATAACCCAACAACTCATTTATCTCTTTTTCTCTCCCTCTCTTTCTCTCTTTCTTTCTCTACCCACTCCCCCAAACCCCTGCCCCAACTCTCTCTTTCTCTTTCTGTCACTCTGGTGTACAACTAATTATAAACTGCCTTGACCAAAGCTTATTTTTATAAAACAAAATATTATACAATGACAAATATCATTCAGCTTTGCTAATGTTTATATGAAAAAATTAAAACTTTGCATATTATAAATCAATTTTAATCTCATTTTCTATCATTTAAATTAAAACAGACTCTATACTTGAAATATAATGTGCCAAAGATAAGTAACATTCTAGTTTCTGAGTAGAGTAATTCCATTAATTCTATGAAGTTAAATCCAAAAATTTAATCCAGGTGCCTTCTGTTTAATTTATCCTCTTCTCTTGGAAATAATAATGAAACTTGCAATCAGGTTGAAAACATGAGGCAGGGAAAGGAAATTAGGAAAGGAGATAATTCTGTTTCTTTGCAGCCCTACTCCCAATCCTCTATAAAATTTATCTGTTTTAAAATGCAAAGCAAGCTGTTTGAGTTATTTTCATATTTTACATTATTTTATCAATAACTTCTTAATCACTGATATTTTAAATAGCAAACTTAGCTCACCATTTCTTATTTTTGTGTTAGAACTTTCAACAATTTTTTGAGATATGTTAAAATAAGATGACTTCATGTATATGGTAATTTAAAAAATTTACTATGTAGAGAAAATAAAAATAAATTTATATTGACACTCAGTATAAGAATAATTTTAATGCTAATCTAATATCCTAGTTTATCAAATTGAAATTCATAACATTCTTTTATAAATTGTGGTAATTGATACACATATATTGTTTTCCCTGCAGATTACCTAACGAAGTCTGCTTTGCAAAAAGGTGAACATTCTTTTGTGTGCTCATTAGTACATTTTATGTAAGGCACTTGCAAATTCAATGCTTAAGTTTTTTTTTTTATATAGAGTTCATCATCAATCCACATGATCTTTGAAATGGTTTTCTGTTTCAGTAGATAGAATGAAAAATTAGAGATAATACGAATTGTATACGGTAGGAAGGCTTCAAACACTATATTTACTCTCATTCTAATGCAGTGTGGTATTTAATATTAGATCAGTAATAACCCAGGGCTACACACATGCTATTTTAACATCTCCCAGTGACTTAGATGCTACTAAATTTTACTTTAGTCCTCTGATCTCTAATCCCCTGATAATCTCAGCATTGTGTGGCTTTAGCAGATTTCATCCAGTATCACCCCGCACAAATGTAAGTCTGAGTTGTCAACAATCATAAGCCAAATAAGTGGAGATATTTGACAATAAACAACTGCTTTTGTCACTATGATTTAGTGTTTGTACCTATTTAATGTGAATGTTACTTTTTCTGAAGAATATGGAGCCTGAATTGTTTTGAAGGAAAGTTTTGTTTAAGACAATTGCCAAACACCCAGCCTCAAACAAAAGTTAATAGTGAAAGTCATGTGAATTGTGAAAGTGGTATATACCTAAAGTGTACATTCTGTGTTACTCAGTTTTAACTGAACATCAATTCAGAACAAGGATTTTGTATGCAGTTTTAATACAGATGTTTATTTATCTAAGGAATGTGGGACATGAATTTTTTTGATTTGTCACAATAAGTATTTCAAACTGTGGATCTAAGTATGAATATTTTACAAATGGACTTTGTCCTAAAATAAATGTATGACCTAGAACAGGATCTCCTATAAATAATAACTACTTCCAGATGTAGTTTCTTAATTTCAACATAATTTGGCTATTGTGTTTTTAATTTATATTCAATATGTTTACTCCCTTTTGTTGAACATAGAATTCTTACACCATTTAAGATGATTTAAAATTTCATAAGTATATATACTAAGACCAAAACAAATAAAAACCAGAGTAATTGAATGTATTTTTTCTTTCTTATAAAAAGGTATTATACAAATTAAAGAATTGTGTTATTTCTTGTCACATGTATAAACTTAACTACAAATTGTCATTATGGGAATAATAGTAACATCCATTTTAGAAACAATAGGCAATAAATAACATTCAAATTGGTACTTTGAGAAGTTATAAAAACTTGATATTTTACAGTGTGTTAAAATAGAATATTTTATTCAACAACAATTTTTTCATAGGATATTGGTTTTTCTGCAGATTTGCAACTGCTGCAGAAATCACTAACATTAAATACATGCTCTTTTTATAGTAAAACACTCATGAGTACCACTTCCTGAGACAGGAGAGCCAATTTCTTTAAGATGTAAAAGGATACTACTGTTAATTTTTGCCACGATAGTTCTGCAGTTGCAGAGGAAAATTGGAAAAGTTGAACCTTTCCCTAAAAAATTCCAAACTCAATATGTGTTGAGATCATAATAATTTTAAAAATAAGTTCAATTCTCTTATTTACAGAGTATCCATGTAAATGAAGCTTGTAATGTGGATCACAGTGGCACTACTTCTGTGACAGCTGTGTCTTTAGCCTGGTTTGGAACACTAACAAAGAATGGGTATTAGACTTTTTCAAAAGCCTCTTCAATCCCTGAACATGTATTTCCTTTCTGCCTTTGCCTTATTGGAGTCATTGCAATGACTGGAAGAAGAAAAATAAGAAACACAGTGGTGAAAGAATTCATACCTAATACAGATATTAATTCCAGAATAAGAATTCAGGAACATCTAGAAATAGCCATGAAAAGCTTCCATATCCCTCAAAACATCTTCTCTAGTTAGTTTTTTTTTTTTGATTAAAATCATTCATATGGAAGCAACACTTTACACTTTTTTCCTAATGAGACCCCAGACCTAAAAAATATGAAATATTTGTAGATCTTTACTAAAAGTTGATACTCATGAGCTTAATAAATATAATTAATCTAAAATTTTGACATAATATTTTATACTTCCAAACGAAGGGTTAAATTCTCCAATATCTTTTATTCTTACAAATTATGAAATAGTTGAGTTAGTACCCCAGTAATTTACTATGAGAAATTTAGAACTTAAAACTAGCAACAATGTGTTATAGTTGTATCTTCCATATTATAAATGTCACAGTATAATAGGTATTAATATTGTACAATTGTAGATAAAATTATACTTTATCTATTATCTTAAATTTTTCATGCTTATTCCTTATATAACTTTAACATAACCAGTTATTTATATAGTTAATAAAAATAATGAAGTTATTCACCAAAAAAGAATATTCCTTTCAGACATTTTTATAATTTCTAGAAAAGCCAGATTTCTGCTTTCTGGGAGAAGATGCTGGAATCTGTCGAGGGTATATTACTAGGTATTTTTATAACAATCGGTCAAGGCAGTGTGAAAGTTTCAAGTATGGTGGATGCCTTGGCAATCTAAACAACTTTGAATCATTGGAAGAATGCCAGAACATCTGTGAAGCTACATGTAAGTCTATTTCTCATCTCATTTTACTTCATTTACAGGAATTAAAATAATGAGGTATTTTATAGGATGTTCAGGTTTACCTTGATTTTGTTTTAGCCATATAAATGAAGACATATTTACATTTATTAAATATGATAGAAATTAGCTATTATGTTTTCTTTTTTTAAGAAAAGCACAGAGAATTAAGAACTCTAGCTACAGTGAATACTGTTTTCATAGATCTAACATTGTATTTTTTTTAGGTTTCATTATTTAATTTTTATTTCTGAGAATACTGTAGTATAATTTAGGCACAAGAGTGAGACTGCCAAAATGCTTAAGTTTATAATAATTTGAGAGCAAATAGTTCTTTGGAACCTGCCACCAAAAATCAATTCATTTTATCTGACCATGAAATTTATTAAAGTAGTGACTTAAACAGTA